>APFE031001952.1:336799-370001 GCA_000404065.3 Pinus taeda | reverse complement strand
CAATAAAGTTGCAGATATGTTATCTAGACCCATTATAAATGCATCTACTATACTTAAGCATAATTCTGTGTTACATGAGAGCTACATTGAATAATATGCTCAAGATATAGATTTCAAAGATGTATATGCAACTTTAAGTCAAGGAAAACGAGTAGAAGAATTGGATTATCACGTAAAGTACCGACTCTTATATCATTGTGGGAAGTTATGCATTTCACAAACTAAAAGAGTAAAGATAATTTGAGAAGCACACACTTCTCTAATATCGGGTCACTTTGGGGTAAGTAAAACAATTGTACAACTGCAAAGATTTTGTTATTGACAAAAAATGAATGAGACGGTTTCTAGATATGTAAGAGGGTGTACTATGTGTGCTAAAAGCAAGCCCAGCAATAGAAAAATAGGCTTGTACACTCCATTACCAGTTCCTTCTCACCCTTGGGAAAGTGTTTCCATGGATTTTATTGGAGGACTACCAAAATCTAGGAAAGGTCATGATTATCTGTATGTTGTTGTGGATAGGTTCAGCAAAATGTGTGTTTTTATACCTTGTAATAAATAGATTACAGCTAAACAGACTGCAAAATTGTTCTTTCAACATGTATGGGTTCATTTTGGATTACCCACTTCCATTGTATCTCATCAAGACACTCGATTTGTGGGGAAGTTTTGGTCAAGTCTGTGCGAACTGACGGACACCAAACTGAAGAAAAGCACAGCTTTTCATCCACAAACCGATGGCCAAATTGAAGTAGTCAACAGGACAGTGATCTAGTTACTCAGGGGATATTGCAGCAAGCATCCTAAGCTTTGGGATAAACGTTTATGTTATGTGCAGTATGCTTACAATAGAGAAAAACACTCTTCTACATAGAGATCTCCTTTTGAGACCTATTTTGGTTTCACACCAAGGTCTTCTTTGGATTTTGTCTTTGGTAAAGACAACACAGTTGAGGGACATAGTGATGTGGACAACGCAACTAGGTTCATTGAACAGATCCAAAAGATCCACCAGGTAGTATAGGAACAGCTGGAAAAGAGCCAAGCCAAATACAAGGCAAGGCATGACAAGCATCGGATGGAGCATAGTTTCCAAGTTGGTGACCAAGTCTGGTTGTATATCAGTAAGGACAGGATGCAAGGTGAAGGTAAAAAGCTAAAGCCTATAAGGTATGGACCCTTCAAGATAGTTGAGAAAATTGGTGAGAATGCTTTTCGCCTTGATCTACCAGCTTACATACACATCTACTCAGTGGTGAATGCGGATTGCTTAAGATTATTTGAACCTTCACTGGTTGAAGACCCTGAAGAGTAAAGTTAATTGACTTCTATTGATGACCTGTTACCTGAATATCTTAATGAATTGTAGGAAGACACAGTTTTAGACAAGAAGGTAAGAATGACGCACAGGGGAGATGTTGAGTACCTCAGAGTTGGGCTCAAGGGTTCAAAGTTGATCAATGCAAAATGGATAGAGATTGCACAAGTGAGACAATTGTACCCTCACTTAGTCGATGCTTGAAAGCTAACTTTTGGTGGTCCAAAAGCATTTTTAGTGGGAAGGTTGTGATCCGAATTGGATCCATGAAAATTATCAAAGTTTTATGACTGTATCAAATCAGGATAGACTTCAAAAACTTGTGAATAAAGAGCTATCAGGACGGACCTCTGGATAGTGGCAGTTTGTATCCAGCAAGGAATGACGAGGAACTTAGTCAAAGTGCACTGACAGAGGCCCATGGAGACTGCACAGGACACAAACTAGTAGTTAGGAAGTTCGGATCAGAAAATGGAGGCCGTTTTTGATGCGTGATTAGCAAAACCCCTCGCTAAGCAAAACCACTTGAAATGGAAAAGCCCCAAGCGCTCAGTCACAAGGGAAGCCAAAAATCGTGGGAAAAGCACTAAAGCGAAAGGCGGGTCCTGGGCTCAAAAACTGGCAGAATATCGGAAGCGTTTTGGGCGGTAAGAGGATTTGGCAGGAGAACGAGTGATTCCACACATTACATGACACATGTTCGGTGGATGAGAGAGAAAACCACTCTCATCGCGAGCTAACATCCGAGAAAGTCAACTGCACGATAAGAGCAAACACTATAGGTTGTGGGGGCTCTAGATCTAACGACCGAGATTACGGCCAATGGAAAACCGAATATGGAGGGAGAATTAAGCTACATCATATAAAAATATGAAGTCTGATTTGACTGCCGAGCTGGTCGATGAATCATCACATAACGTAACCAAAATATCGAACCGTTTGAGGCAGAGCTGGTGCAGTTTGTGAGAGGACAAGTAGCCACTTTCCTATGAGACGTTACACAGTGGTGATGATGCAAAGGTAGGGAATTCCAAGCGAACAACAGCAAGTGATCCGAAGAGTCGGAAGAGGAAGCGAACAATCAGAGGATGGATTGGCTTTAAGCCATGAATGAATAGACAAAGAACAGAACAGAGCGAGAAAGAGAACAATGAAGAAGAAAGCAAGACAGAAGAGACAGAAGCAGAGAACACAGACCCGAGCTGACCTAAGGCAACATCGAGTAGATAGAACCAGGCTTGAGAGGTTCAAGCAATCCCTGAGAGGATATCTGTCGGGAATTGAGTACCAAATTGGAATCATCCCATTAAAACCAGTTGAGGTTGAGACTTAGTAAGGGGGAGTCTGTGTACTCTAGTGGCTTGGGGAATCCAAGAACCACCCTGCTAAGCATCATCTGTTTCAGGAGACTCAAATCAAGCTCCTCATTGTAAAAACTCTACTTTAAAGACACAATAAAGAAGGCCACCACTGAAAGTTGGATCAGAGACGTAGCCCAGGAGGATTAGTGAACTCCTTATTAATTTGTTGTGTTCTTGTATTTTCTTACTGTGTTTCTCTTATTGTTTTCCATTTCCTACTGTTTGTGTATTTTGCAATCTGATCGATCCGTTGCCTAAAATAACATAGACACACACGAGCACATGAGTCTGTAATACCTTCATTCATTAATTAATTAACTGAGATCACTACAAGTGATTTCCGGATCAAAATAATACACATCCATAATACAATTTTGTCATATAAACTAAGGGTTACCTTCTAGGGAAAAAAAACCTAAATTAATATAACTTCTACCATTAGGTATTTTTCCTAATAAAAAACCCTCATTGAATACGAAATTACAATATTGTTCAAGGAATTTTTTCTCTAAATTT
Organism: Pinus taeda; assembly: GCA_000404065.3. Lineage (NCBI taxonomy): Eukaryota > Viridiplantae > Streptophyta > Pinopsida > Pinales > Pinaceae > Pinus > Pinus taeda. The sequence continues at coordinate 366,806 of APFE031001952.1, read as the reverse complement.
TTCTTACGGGAAAACTTCCCACAAACCCTTGTTGGGGAGGTTCCAAGAATCTTAGACCCCATTGTAGCAATAGTGGGGGGCGGAAACCCCCCCACATCCCCTGTAAGCGATTGAGATCCAAACATGGCTGAAACAAGACCTCTGAATCAAGAAGATAATCAGGCTCCATACCCAACACTAGTATTATAGGGACCTAATAATGAAGGCCACCCCCCAAGATGTGGAGTACGCATTGTTTTATATTTTAGTCATACACACTTTTTGTACTATAGCTACTCACTTGGAAGGGGATGAAATAATAAAGAGGAATTCATTTATTTATAGTTACATGAAATTCATTGGAATAAAAATATAAACAAGCTTCAAGTGATGGAAGACTCCAAATTAGTCATCGTTTAGGTTAACAAGGGAGTGATTGTAAGCAACATTGTTTTAGAGCTTATGCTTCAAGATATTTAGCAGGTTGACAACATGTTTGGATGGATCTCTTACTATCATATTTTGCATGAATCGAATAAAGAAGTCGATGCTCTATCAAAATAATAACTCTCTTTTCCAAGAGGTTCAGTTAGCTTCTATGAATTGAATGACGAGGATGAACTAGAACTTATGGAAAAAATCCTATAATTTATTCTTTTTGGATTTTGTAATTTTTTATTTATTGATATATGTTCAAGTTTTAGACACTCCCTAGGTATAAAATGACAAACGAAAGTGGAGCATAAGACTAGTAATTTTTTCTATGATTGAATCAAAATAAACTATTCCACATCATTTTAACTAATCTAAAGATCATTCAAGATGTGTATTTTCTTCCTTATGAATATATATGATTTTTTCTTTGAAAAAACAAAAATAACAGTGCAAAAATTAGACAAACTTATATACATCAAGAATAAGTCAAAAAAATTAAATAAGTAAAAAAAAATCAAATATGCTAAAATGACAATTGCATGACAATTGTGTGAATAACAATACCATACACAACTCTTCAACAATAGAAGATTAAAATGATCGATGGGCTCTTAATTTCTTAGAAATTAAGTTTAGGCAATTGTGCACATGACTTGTTTTTAAAAAAATGTGAACCCTTATTGTTATAGCACCATTTACCACTCTTGGTAGATCTGATTCTCTGATTATAGCCTAAGGCAACCCTTCCTTCTAGACTTGGTCCAAAATCTAAAAACAATTTTTTATTCCCTATACACTAATTTTTCCTATAATAGAAGTGTGTACACACGGGTCAACATATATCCAACCCACGTACATATGTTAAAACACTTAAAAAAATAAATTTCCTTAATTTCGGGTGGAGTTCACAGGTTTTACCCGTTACTCACCTCCTATTGCATGTGGCCCAACTGTTTCCCAACTGAAAAAACTAATTTGGAGAGGTATAAATAAACCTCCATGGGAAGGCCTTAAGGGAGAAAGGATGAGATATTGATACTATAGTGAGACTATCCCTGATCAAGTCTGAAGAATTCCTGTGCCTCCTAGACTCCCCATAGCTTCAGGAAACCCTTGTTTCCTTAATTATAGATATACCCCATCTTGCTTGAGATATCCTTGTGTTGTTGATGGAGGAAGATTGATGAAGGCTGAGAAAGGACGGATCCAGAGGATGGTTCTACTTGGAGCCGAAGAAGGACTCAGGTCATATTTCTCCACGTTATCTATAGCTTACCTCAATAAAAAGGAATGTTGTTTTGTTTCCGATATGAAATGTGTTTATGCATCAAAGTTATGTTGTAATTCATTTATGAATATTATATTGATGTAAAATTAGTCTTTCATTTATATGATTTAAAGTTAACATCATGTATATCCTTTATGTTTCTATTGTCGTGTATGTTCTATTTGAGTAATTTTTAGGTTTCAAGAACATCGGGAGAAGCTGAGGGTTTGTACTCTATGTGATCTACCCAAACAAAGGACATCGAGTAAGGGCACTCATACGCAATTTAGTAGAATAAGTACTTTTGATGATTGTTTGAGCATTTCTTGTTGATGTTCACCCCCTTGCTCTGTTGGGGTTCTCAACTCAAAGCCCTAAGGTGGTTTCACCTGTAACAGAATTGGCATCTCCACTGGGGATAACAATCTTGTTATTCATTGTTTAGGTTGTTTGTTCTCAATCAGGGTTCACTTTCTTAATTGCTTTCTTTTACAATATTTTTTGGTCTATTAGTTTCCTAGGCATCAAATCTGATCTTCTTGATTAGACCTTGATTTTTGTTTTTCATTATAAAGCTTTGTATACGCTTTTTACTTTGTTTACAATAGCGTATACATGCTTGTTTCTATAAACCAGACTCACGTATATGCGAGTTTCCTCTATTAGAAATGCATGTGCACGCTTCTGTGTTTTTACGCAGTCTTGTAAGAAATTTTTTGGATGATTTTTTCAAATCTTTCTGTCGAGTTAGGTTTGTAGCCTAGTGATTTTTGTTGTTGTATGATCATTTTCTATTTGGAGAATCTATTTTTCTTTTAAGATTTCCTTTTCAAAATCTCCTTCTCACTGAAAATGTTTGGCCTAAGTTTTCTTCTTAAGCAAGTTTGTAGTTTGTATCTTGGTATTCAAGGCTTCGTTTCAAAGTTCTTGGTTTTTCTGGCATTCTAGAATAGGAAATTATTTTCAATTTCCTTATTAGCCTGGATTTCAAGTTCTCTTGCTTTGATTTCCCTTGTTTGGTGGCCTTATTGCTTTTCTTTCTTTTTGAGAGTCTTTTTCACAAGTTTGAAAGTATTTCTTTCTTGGCCTTTTGGTCAGTTTGTCGAAATATTTTGTTGCTATTTCGGTTAGTTTGTACAAGTTGTAGTCATTCTTGTTCAAGTTTCATTCATTTTTGACTTTATAACTTGCAAGATTGAAAGATTCCTTGTACTTATTTATTTATCTTTTGAATTTGAGTAGTACTCTTGTGACTTCAAAAAGTTGTTTTTGTTTCCTTAAAGAAAAATCTCAGAAAACATTGCTTTTGGTTTTCTTTTTCCAAGTTTTTGGTTTATGGTTTCATTTGCTTTATTGTTGAAAGGTGAATTGAGATCTTTTATAATTTTTTCTGCTTGTTTTGAAAAAGGATTTGTGTTCACAATTTTTTTCTCTTCAATTTTAAGTTGGCTCATTGTCTCTACAAAGTATTGCATTTTCTTATTAAGGTTGTTTAGGATCTTGCATCGTCATTGTAACTTGCATTAGGGTAGTTTGCATTTTAATGCATTCATAGTATTTTTAGTTTTTGGGTGTGTGAAGATTGTTTTAGAAAAGAAAAGAAAAATATTGTGCTTTATATAAGTTTTCGTAGAACCCAAGTAGAGATCACTCTTCATCGAGGAAAATGACTGTATTCATATAGTTAGTTTTTTATTGATTTCTTTTGCGTCATAAAAACATCATCAGTTTCACTCTCGTAATTTCCCTTGACTTAAAGAACAACTATATAAAATCAAGCGATTAATAAAATTAACTAGAAATTTTTTTGTTGTCATTAAACAAACACCAACAAGTTTAGGTTCATTAGGGCCTTGGATTAGGTGAGTGGAGAGTTAACTCTCCAAGGTCACTCAAATTAAAAAACGTAGAAGTTGAATAAAGAGCAAAACCCAATATCGTTAAAAACACTGTGAAAGCTCCGTGAGGAGTTAAGCACGAGGGAGAGTGAATACAAGGAAGAGAGATACCCCCTCTCCAACTTGTTGGATCCTGCCTCACGACTGTTCCACCTGGCTTTTGATACGAGTTGGTATCCATAGTTGCCTTTCCTAGGAATCGCAAAGGTGGTTGCGAAGGTGAATCCCATGGCACCTGAGGCTAAATTTGCATCGCATTCAGTAGTACTTTTGGAGGGTACCCTTGTGAAGCTTGGTTCCTTGCATCGGCAAAGGTTGTTGTCTAGAGGTCAGCGTAACTGCTTCTGATACCTTCACTAGTAGACCTGGGGTGTAATTACCCCGGTCTATTTTCGGAAGGACCTTGATTTTGGCTTTCTTGTATTTTGGTGTCTGGTCCCAATCACCCAGAGTGGAAATACTTGAGAGTTGTTTGATTGCTTGTATCTTTAGGGACTTTTAGAGAGTGCTCTTTGCTCCTAGTTGGCCTAGCTTTATAACTTTTTTGATTCCTTAAGTAGAATTCTTAAAAATAATTCAAAGTGGTTGATCAACCAGCTCATCGGTCTAGAAGACTTCGTGGGCTATCACCTACAAGTCCTGAGCCTTCTCCTCAAAGGCATAGGAGAAATACTGCCATTGGCTTTCAACCAGTGGCAGCAGGCACATTGGATAATGATCCTTCGGTAGGAGTCATTGATTCACAAGATAGACCTCCCACAAGTAGAGAGTTAGAAAGGAACACTCTAGTTCTTTCTCAGGTCCTATTCCAGTTAGAAGATAATATTGAGGTTGAAGAGCTTCCTAAGTCAGTTGCGGCTCCTAATTCTCCTCTTCCTCCTGATCATCCAGACGTTCTATTGTATCTGGGAACTCTGACCAACAGGCCTTCGAGGCCAGGTTTACATCAATCTATTCCTTTGATGACCACTACAGGAAGCATGGCATCCACAAGAAGTGCTACGAGTATGTTGACTTCCATATTTGTACAAGGAGGAGGAAAATTTTCTACACCTTCTGTTACTCCTAGCACTGCTATATTTGGTTCTACTTCCATTCCATCATTGAGTGGAAGTTCTCAAGTTGTTGCCTCTGGCATTGGTTTTTTCCCTTTTGGAATCCCGACCAGCGCGATTCCTTTCCGTTTCATTGAGTATTCCATCAGCTACCTCCACATCCATGACGAGTGGATCGGCTTCTTTTTAGGGTTTCATGTTCAGGGGTGGTCATATACCATATTCCAACCCAACTATGGGATCCATGCCTTTTTCCTTTTTAGATCAAGGTAATAATTCATTTCAAAGTTGGAGAAACCTGGCATTTAGTGGTTTAGGAATCAGGAATCAATCTTATTTCACTCAACAGGACAATATGTCGTATTCTTCTGTCAATTCTTTTCAGGAGTTTCCCCTCTATGTTAATGCATGGAATCCAAGGGCTTTTTGCTCCTTTTAACACTTTGTTAGGGGGTAACTTTACTAGTTACAGAGGATTTGCCACAGGAGTTGGTCAAACTCCAAATTTTGCTGGATCACAAGGATATCCTTATGATTTAGCTGGGTCTATGAATTACTTCAAGAAACCTGGTGCCTTCACAAATCCAAATCATTCTTTTCAGAACGTTGGGAGTTCCAACCACACCGGGTGGAATCCTCAAGGTCTGCCACGACTCCCTTTTCTGGCAGTGTTAAACTTGCCAAATCTCACTAAATTAACTAATGATCTGATTAGGTATAACCCGGTTTGACCTCCAATCTCAGCCAAACTTCCCTCCGATATCCAAAAATTTGAGGGGAAGACAGGTGAAGATTAGGGTGACCATGTAACCACTTTCCACTTATGGTGTTCATCCAACTCCCTGATAGACGATTCAAGCAGGTTAAGATTATTTCAACGTACCCTAACTAGAAACGTGACTAAGTGGTACATAGAGCTACCAAGGGTCGCCTTTACTTCTTTCGGTGATTTGGCTACTATCTTTTTCATCCATTTTCAATTGCCTGTCTAATATGATGTCAGAACTAAGCATTTGGCTAATTTCCAACGAGATCAGGAAACTCACATTTCCTATCATATTCAGGGATGGAGGAGAAGGAAGAGGATCATCAAAGACAATATCCCACAAGAATTCATTCCTGAATGGTTTTGTAAATCATTAGAACCTGAGATCTCTAAGGACATGTACCTCTCAGGTTTTTTCAGTGAAGAGAAAGCTATTTTCAGGGCCCAATAGTTAGAACTGATCTATTCTCAGTCTGGGGTTCTTCAAAAAATTCTACCTGACGCTCCTAGATCCAAGGTGGATATAGCCAAACTGAATCCAGGTCCCCATGCGGACGGGCCAGTCGGATCAATTTATGTAAACACAATTAACCTGTTAAATCAATTGCAGCAGATGTATCTACAAACTGCTTCCTCTATGCATGCATCACCATCCACATCTACACCTTCTCAACCTACATCTATAAACATCGTCCAAACTTCTAACCCCAAAGGAACTCAAAAATCTGATGGAAAGCAGAAAGGGTAAGGCAGGAAGAAGAACCAGGATGGGAAGGGCAATGCGAATAAACCTAGCAACGATGCCAAAGAGGGTAGGAAAGAGTCCAAGAAAAAGGTAAAATTTCCATGCAAGTTATGCAATGGGGATCATTTGACTCATCTCTGCCCTAAGATCCAAGATGCTCAGTGCTTATTACCACAAAAGGGGTCTTCTAGCTCCCAGGTTGTTCTCACTAACCCTTTTCCCCAAGGGTAGCAATTACTTGCCGGTGCAAATTCTAATGCTGGTACCCCAGGAAGGGGACAATTCATAAAATGTTTATATGATGAGCTCACATATTGACGTCGCTACGCGATCATGTGATTACGATGAAACAGAATCATCTAAGGCCAAGTCTGCTTCTGATGCCTCAGAGCCGCTCCATATTGAGAGGCCCTCTATTGAGTCTATACCTCAGATGCCAAAAGGCTCCGCAAAGTGCTTGACCATTAACCCTAATGTTAGGGTAGCCCATAACTACTTGATTGTAGAAGATATGGCTCAAAGTCCTTGTGCTATGTCAGCATTAGAGGTACTCCAGTCATGCCCCGATCAAAGAAGTGCTTTTCTCTCGGAAATTGGAGCAGTAGATTTTAAAAATTCGCTTGTGCTCACTTTTGATATGTCAAATGTCAAAAAGAGACTTCCCCATCATATGAATTTCCAGATAAAGTCTACATACTGAAAGACAAAAATCTTTCGAATTGTTATAGATGAGGGAGTTTCGACATGCATGATGTCCATGTCACGTTGGAAGGCCATTGGATCACCTCAAGATGTTCCTTCACTGACTCTATTGACAAAATTTGATGGACATTCTCATAGGCTGCATGGGATTATTCCAGCCTTTCCCATACGTTTTGGGGGAAAGGTGGTAAATTTTGAGGTAGAAATTGTAGATGCGAACCTGGATTACAACCTCCTGTTAGGCAGGAATTGGATTTACGAGATGGATGCCATAGATTCATCTTTATTTTGCATCCTGTGTTTTCCTCATGAGGGAAGGATTGTAAAAGTTGATCGGATGGATTATTCTCCAGGTGATTCTCACGCATCTTCTGACTCTACTGTTCCATTAGTGGAAAAACCCAGGAAACCTATTGAGAATTTAGGAGTTGGGATGTACTCTTCTTTAATGGGTATTTTTGATCTCCCTGCTCCTTCAACTAGAATCAATGCTATTTCATCTTGTAGGGGACCTTCTCAAAGAGAGTTCTTTAGAACTCGTTATTTTTCGTACCCTTGGTCGTTACCTTCATCTACTACGACATTAGATGGAGGACGGGCAGGTGGAATGGCATTCCCCATTTCTACGGAAGAAATCACTTATCAATCTATTGTTAACTCTATCGAATCTTGTCCTACACCTTTCTCACTAGAGGAGTTAGATGGGGATGTGGCTCCAGCCTAGACCCTCGATTCAACTTCAGCTCAGGATTTCCTAGATACAGTCTTACCATCTGAGGAAGCAATTCTAGAGGCAATGATGGGTGTTGATCGACCATGGGATGGTTTACATCATCGTTCATATTTCCTCCCTCATTTGCGCGAAATTGAGTCAAGTTTGTCTAGTCCATCAACTAGTGATGTTCATACAGTTTTAAACCCTTTAGCTCTAACATAAATTTTTGTCAAAGGTAACATGTCTGTAATCTCATGAACTGTACCTATGAACATCTCTAGGAATCCTAACATAATCTAAAATGTCTTCATCAGAGCTGACTATTCCCCTGAAGAAATTCAAGTTTACAATGATCTCTTCAAAGAGTTTCGTGATGTGTTCACTTGGTCTTATGAGGAAATGCCTGGAATAGATCCATCTATAGTCTAGCATGAGATCAAAATATATGAAAATGCTAAACCTATTCATCAAAAACTTCGACCAGTCAATCCTAGAAAAGCAGCAGCTATTAAAGCTAAAGTTGAAAAAATGCTTAAGGCGGGCTTTATATACCCCATTCCTCTGACTGAGTGGGTCTCTAATCCAGTCCCCATAGATAAAAAGCAAGGAATGATTTGAGTATGTATCGACTTTAGGGATCTAAATAAGGCCTCTCCAAAGACAATTACCCCACACCCTTTATTGATCAAATTATTAATGAATGTGCGGGTAATGACATTTTTTCGTTCATGGATGGATTCTCTGGTTATAATCAAATTACTATCCATCCAAAAGATCAACACAAGACAACCTTTATTTTTCCTTGGGGTACGTTTGCATACAAAAAGATTCCATTTGGCCTTAAAAATGCTAGAGCCACTTTTCAGCAAGCCATGTCTTATGCTTTTCATGACATCAAACACATTATCGAAGGATATCTAGATGATTTAGCTGCTCATTCTCGAAAGAGAATTGATCACCCTAAAATATCTTCTGTTGATCTTTGAACAACGTCGTTTTTGTAAAATCCGGTTGAATCCAAATAATTGCGTTTTCACCGTCACATCCGGTCAGTTTTTAGGATTCATCATCTCGACATAGGGGATTTGAGTTGATCCCTTCAAGGTTGAGGCAATACTTCAGTTTCCTCCCTCGACTTCCATTCGTCAACTTCAAAGTCTCCAAGGAAAGGAAAATTTGTTGAGAAGATTCATAGCAAATTATGCTGAGATTACAAAAGGATTTATGTGTTTTCTTAAGAAAGGAGTCCCATTTTTATGGGATGATTTCACGCAACAATATTTTGATGCTCTGAAAAAAGCATTAACCTCTGCTCCATTGTTGAGTCCACCTGATTATAGCAGAGAATTCCTTTTGTATCTCGTTGTTGCAGAATCAACTATTGGAATGGTTATGGTTCAGGAAGATGATGCTTTATGTGAGCATGTAATCTACTACTTAAGTCAAGGCTTGGTAGGTCCTGAACTACGCTATTCTCTCATCGAGAAATTGGCTTTGGAAGCTGTCCATGCTATCTAGCGGCTTCGACATTACATCCTACTTTGGAAAATGTTTGTTTTAGCAACCGTCAATCCTTTTCAGTTTATCCTCAGTAGGTGAGTGATTGGGGGCAAACAAAATAGATGGATTGTTATTTTGTAAGAATTCGATCTGGACATCATGTCGACTAAATCTAAGAAATCTTTAGTATTTGTAGAGTTGATATCGAAGCTTCCTTGTGAAGAAGCAGTTATTTATGAGGAAAATTTTCCTGATGAAAATTTATTCCTCATTTCTTCACAAGATCCTTGGTATGGACATATCATTATATATCTCTAGACTTCGAGGTTTCCACCTTCTTTCTCCAAAGACGAGTGTAGAAAGTTGCATCGCGTCGCTAATAATTATGTTATTATAGGTGACACATTATATCGTCATGGGATTGATTCAATCCTTAGGTGTTTTTTAACTTTGGAGGAAGTTGAGTTAGTTCTTAATGATTGCCATAGTGGAGCTTGTGGTAGTCATCTATCAGGGCTTGCAACAACCCAAAAAGTTTTGCGAGAAGGCTACTTTTGGCCTTTGATTTTCAAAGGCTATATTGAAGCGGTCAAAAGATGCCATCCTTGTCAAGTCTATACTCGGAAACTGCGTGCACATCCAGCTCTGCTTTTCCTTGTTATCACCATCAGTCCTTTTACGAAGTGGTGCATTTATTTTACTACTTGTAGTCTGTCTTCGACAGGAAATCACAAGTACATCATTGTAGCCATAGACTACTTTAGAAAGTGTGTTGAGGCTATGCCTACTTTCAAAAACGACAGTGAAACAATGGCCTTGTTTCTCTTCAATCCGGTTATTTCATGATTTGGTATCCCTAAAGAGATTGTCACTAACCATGGCAGTCACTTCCAAAATCAATTGATGTACAAGTTGGCTCTCAAGTTGGGTTTCCAACAAGAGCATTCATCTCCATATTATCCTCAGGCTAATGGGCAGGTTGAAGCTGTGAACAAGTCCCTTAAAATCATGTTGCAAAGGACGATTGACAAAGCTCGATCCAATTGGCACATCATGGTGTATCTGATACTTTGGGCATACCGAACGTCAGTTAAGACTGCCACTGGTTTTACTCCTTTTCAGCTAGTTTACGAGATAGAATCTATCTTTCCTATCGAATGTGAAATTCCTTCTCTTAAGCTAGTTATATAACTTCTTCTAGAGACTCCTAGTCTCGAGGAATGCCTTGTTCATTTAGAGCATCTTGATGAGCAGCGTCGAGATGCCACCATAATAAACGAAGCCCATAAGAAAAGGATAAAAACTCAGTACGATAGAGTGGTCCGTCCTGAGAATTTTTTTGAAGGCAACCTTGTCCTAGTTTACGATGAAGACAAAGATGCCCTGGGGGTAGACAACTTCAAATCTATGTGGTATGGTCCCTTTATAGTCAAGCATGTTTTGAAAAAGGGGGCTTATGAATTAATTGACTTTGAAGGAAACAAGTTGGCGGAGCCTAGAAAAGAAGTACTTTTCTTAGGCTTCAACCGAGCACTTACTTGTTTGTATAAATTGTATGTTTGTGCATATCTATCTAGCGGTTTTATTGATGTCAATATTTTTGATCTGCTTTGGCAGGTATTGATGGATGATTCAGTATACCTAGGATTCGTCGATGGTGCGAGTAGGCATACTCTAAACCTTGCTTCTGCAGCTTGGGTGATTTATTATCCATCTGGCCAATTGATGGTTTCGAGAGGAGTATGTATCGATCCTGCTTTGAATAATATTGCCGAATATACTTCCGTTATTAATTTTCCATCTGAAGCAATATCTATTAGTATTGATTCGTTAGTGGTTTATTTAGACTCACAACTGGTGGTATCTTAGCTGAATAACACTTATTGGGTACGAGATACCTATTTGTATCGCCAATGTTTGAGAGTGAGATTGTTGCAACAATCAATTGTTTATATCACATATGTTCACATTCCACGATCAGAAAATTCATTAGTAGATTCTATTGCTAATCAAGCATTAGATTGGCATATCAATCATTCATCAAATTGAAAAATATCAAAACTAATCAAAAGTGTCATCTGTATATATCATAAAATTGCCTATATGTAGATAGAGTGTTTATGTCTAAAAAATAATATACAAAATTGGGACCAAATGCCCTACAAAATCCGGGTTTATGCCCATCGTCATGTCCAATCATAAAAGATCTGATCATCATCTAGCTAGCTCAGGATGAGCAGCCAGAAAATAAACAACAGCATTGGCTACATGCCAGAATAGCCACACCCAGTCCCGTGGTACTCCTACCACGCGACGCTGCATCTCCTCAGATAGATCCTCTATGGCTATCATGGGTACTTGGTGAGTCAGCCTCACCAAGTTCCTCTAAACTGCATGAAGAACTCTCTCCGTCTCAACTGCAGCCCCTCCGACATCTCTCCCGTGATGCCTATGTCTAGGAAATCCATTAGTTCTCATTGGTCCCACATTTGAAACATGATCAATATATTTTGTAAGTGTCTTGTCTCATCAAAAATATATTTAATTTCATTAAGAGAAAAAAAATCTTAAAAAATCTTAAAAATTAAAAAATTGTTACCTATGGCACCCCATGCTACATTTGGTGGTAACGCTAAATCTGGATCTCCTCAGAAATCCATCCCAGCATAGGGGTAGTCATCGACTACAATGACCTGTTGATCCCACCATGCAAAAAACTCGACGTCAAAAGTCATCCTAGGCACATCGCCACCCCCAAGGTGTTTCATCAGGTCAGCCCATCTACCCATTCGTGGATCTCTAGGGCTACTGATAGTCGATGATACCTTGGGTTGAAGCCCAGGTACTTTCTCAAAGAAGAATGAGCATAAGATTGTGCCATACCCAAAATTCTTTGTCTGACCCTTCTGAATGGAGGTCAATTGGTTCTTCATATTGGTTAGTAGAGGCATGCACCAATCAAACACTGTGGTCATAGATACTCGTGAGGCCTGATGTAAAGCAGCTGAGCCATTTACCCTGGCAATGGTAAATAGTAAAATCTTCAAGGACAAGCTCTCCATGTGTTTGATTGGAATTTGACTTCCAATCTTTTAAGGATGACTGAGATAGTATATGTGGACGTAGTCTTCTACAGTAATACTACCCCTCGTCTTGTCGGTTGAATGCACCACCTCTCCCCTTCGAGAAAGACCGGTAATAAATTATATATATCCGATCTCGATCCTTAGGGGCATCTGATCGATCATGAAGGCATCATCCTTTATGCTCCATTAATGAATCAAAAGCTCAAGAAATCATGTTTTGGCTTTCATATTTGGAATCTTAAAAGAATTTAGCAAGCCACAACCACTTAAAGCATCCAAAGAATTCTTGTCCTCCATTACTTCATTATCTATAGCACTATGTTCTCTTTCTCTCCAGGAAATGGTCATCCTATCCAAAAAGATGTTTCAAACCGTTAGTTTTATGTTTTAAAATTTTTACTCGAGCACACACGAGTTCCTTTTTCACACAGTCGCGTGTAGGGCTGTCATATACGTGGGTTACCCATATTCAACCAATGTGTATGGAGAGTTAAATTTTTTGACATATTTTCCCATGGTCAAAACTTAAAAAAAAACATCTAAAAAGTATCACAAACAATTAAAAGCAGGATATAAGGGTTATCTGGACGTTTTGGAGTGATATGATCGGTTCAATTGGTTGGAGGAAGCTTGCTTGAGTCTGTCTCCAAAACTCCTTGCTCAAAACACAAATGAAAAAAACTGTGAGTCCAAAAGTCCTTATATAAGTTGGAAAGTACAAAATATTTTTTTCAAAAATTGATTTTTTTCTTATGGAATTTTTGACCTTTTGGCTTGGAGTGTCAAGACTGGGTTGTCTTTACAAGAAATTTTGGAGACTTCTTTGAGACATCAATTTTGGTCCTGATCGCAGACCCATCATGGTAGGTATCGTTTTCTTATTGGAATATAGGTTAGGGAATACCACTTTCCACTGCATTTTGCATACTAGCCTCCATACTACGATACATTAGTCCTAGGGTTGACCTCATCATATCTTGGTTTGCAAACCATTTTCACTCGCTGACTTTAAAAGTCGTGATGCGATGGTAGAGCCATCCTTTACATGGGAATCTTAGTTAAATCCTCACTGACATTGGCTGCCCGTGCTGCTCTATTGAGAAGGCTCAGGAGTCCTCTTTAGTCCTGCCATGACTTGTGCATTGAAGACTCATTCTCATTCTTCTGCGCCACTTTCTGGCCTTATACCGTAGAGGCTCCTTTGTGTTGAGTTATACTGTTGCATTGCATATTGACTACTTTCACCTTTTGGCCTTGAGCCGACTTCACTTGGACTCGTGTTTTAGCCACATTTTGATCATTTCTTCTGAAAAATCAACCTTGCAATCACTTAGCCTCTGCAACTTGACACACCTTTATACCCGTGGAAAGAACCTTCCTTTGAGTGTCCTTAACCAGTTTCGCCACCTTGCATTGAGCATAGGAATGTTCCCCTCCCAGGAACTAGAGCATTTGTTTTTTCCAACACTCGTTCTTTCCACTATACTATAGCATTCATTTATTATTTTTCAATATTCATATAAAAGAAAAATAAAAAAAATTATATATTCCAAAAAAGAGCAGGAACGGGACATTATTTCCATATTTTGATGGCAACTAGAGTCAGTCGTGTCGCCCTTGAACAAAGCACTCAAAAGAAAGTCTTTCCTCTATTGGGGTGGGCTTTAGTTTGACTTAGGAGAGCCTTACCCTTGTTATTGAGTCAATCCTCCTCCGATTGGTTACCTCTTCCAATAATATGGAGAGTTTTCTTATGCCTGCTACATGACAAACTTATACAAAGTTATCATATGTTGCCTTGTAGTCACAGTTGAGTTGTGCTTTTTTTCAAGGGAAGTAAACTTGAGTCGGCCTCTCTGTGGTGTCTCTTGACCTATTTTTCAGTCGGCCATCCCTGGTTGTCAGTGTCATGTTCGTTATCGCATCAGTTTTATTGGTCCTTTGCTTGTGCCGGTTTGAGAAGGTCTCCATTGACTTCTTGCTGGCGGGTCTTGTCCTTATCAACTATGGAAAATTGCTCTAAGGGAAGATCTAGAGCTACACCCTGGCCCTATTTTCATTATTGATAGGTCACCTTGTGCTCAGCATTAATCAATAGCATGGGTCTTTGACTGGGTGGTTTCCCTTGTGTTCGACATCAACTTTCATTATCACACATTGGGATTCGTGCAATGCCTTGGTTTCCATTTGACTCTATGGGTGGATTCCTCGCCTCTATGTCAGCTTTCATTATTGGTTGGTTCAGATGGTTTCTATAGTGTGCTAGCTACATCTTGTGTACACCAGAAACATGCTTTGGTTGGGTTACTACATCTTTGTTTGTCTGATTCCTTCCACATTTACACTCGTGCTAGATTGATGAAGGATGCCTTAATGCCTTCGTTCTAGTGGATCTCTTCCCATCGACTTCAAGTCATTACTCGGGGAAAGAGATCTAGAATCCATTTGGTGGCACCTTAGGGTTTGCAGTGATCAGTGGCAGATTCCTTCGCTATCAACAGTGAGAAAAAATCATTGTCTCCTGTTTGATAGATTCTTTCAAGTGTTCGACTACAACTCATTTATTCACACTTGTTAGATTGTAATGGGTACCTTGACTCTCACCATCATTATTGATGAGTAGTCTCATGTTTTTTAATGGTATACATCAATGACCAGTAATCAAATGATTTCTCACGTGGTCGAATACAGATCAGTCATTCCCATTATGTAGAAATGTACCACAATAGCCAGTGAAGACCTCAGGTTTACATCAGCATGTCTTGGTTCACTTGTCAATTGCTCCTATTTCTACTAGTTGACACCATCCACATTATATGTTGCAGCTCCTTGCAGTGACATTTTATATGCTGGCACTCGAGTTGCGGTGTAGTACCATTTACTCCATCATGTTCACTTGGTACTATTTGGATCAGTTTCTTGACTTCAGTGATCATCTTCATACTTCATCATCATTTATTAGCTCTTTATATGTGATATTCAGACATGTACTTTCTTGATTATGATAAACTGATCCATTATGTATTTCAAGTTTCTTTATACTTGTATGCATATTGGATCCACTTTTGTACTTGACATGCGGACATGCTTTACTATTTCTGAGCATGGGTATTCCTGCAAATTCTTTCTGATCTCTTTCAATGGCTTGGCAGGCTGAATTCTGGTGAACTCCTCCTTAGTCTCGGCTTGATTCCTTCCATACACTTAATACATTTCGGCCACCATGTACCCCTTCTGACCTCATATATTAGAGGGCATCTATTATAGCACCATTTATCACTCTTGGTAGATCTGATGCTCTAATTATGGCCTAGGGAAAACTTCTTCCAAACTTGGTCCAAAATCTAAAAAATAGTGTTTTATTCCCTATACACTACTTTTCCCTGTGATGAAAGCATGTACACGTGGGTCAGCATATATCCAACCCACGTACATATGTTAAAACACTTAAAAAAATTAAATTTCCTTAATTTCGGATGGAGTTCACCGATTTTACCTATTACTCACCTCCTTTTTCCCATGGCCCAACTGTTTCCCAAATGAAAAAAAAAATTTGGAGAGGTATAAATAAACCTCCATGGGAAGGCTTTAAGGGAGAAATGATGAGATATTGATACTATAGTGAGATTATCCCTGATCAAGTCTAAAGAATCCTTGTGCCTCCTGCACTCCCTAAAGCTTGAGGAAACCCTTGTTTCCTTAATTATAGATATCCCCCATCTTGCTTGAGATATCCTTGTGTTGGTGATGGAGGAAGATTGTTGAAGGCCGGGAAAGGACGGATCCAGAGGATGGTTTTGCTTGGAGCCGGAGAAGGACTCAGGTCGTATTTCTCCACCTAATCTATAACTTACTTCAATAAAAAGGAATGTTGTTCTGTTTCTGATATGAAATGTGTTTATACATCAAAGTTATGTTGTAATTCATTTATGAATCTTATATTGATGTATAATCAGTCAATCATTTATATGATTTAAAGTTAACAACATGTATATCTTTTATGTTTATATTGTCGTGTATGTTCCATTTGAATAATTTTTAGGTTTCAAGAACATTGGGAGAAGCTGAGGGTTTGCACCCTGCGGGATCTACCCAAACGAAGGACATTAGGTAAGGGCACTCCTACGCAATTTACGAGAATAAGGACTTTTGATGATTGTTTGAGCATTTCTTGTTGAAGTTCGCCCCTTGCTCTGTTGGGGTTTTCAACCCAAAGCCCTAGGGTGGTTTCACCTGTAACACTTATCTTTCAAAAGTGGTTTGCGTAAATACATTTTCAAAAACAACTAACTCAAAGTTTCTCTCATACTTATGTTGTAGATATAAATTACAAGACAAATTTTATTCTAATAGAAGAAAAACAGTTAAGTAACTTTAGATATATCCTCCAATTCTGTTATTTTTTCTTTGTTTATATATTCCACGTACTGCATCCACTATGAAAGTGTACTCATGATTTGAGATGTTGATTGTGGGGCTAAATTATATAAATTGATTTTACAATCATAAAATTTACCCTCCACATTGACTATCTCTCCTCAAAATTTGGAAGAAAGTTATTGATGAAATTATCTTTGTCTTTCCTATGGGTGTGAGCATTAGAAATACATGAATCCCTTATCACTACTTCTCCTAGGAATTAAACACTAGGCATGTCAAATGATTAGGTCCATAGCATTGTCTATCAAACTAGACCATAGGAATTGAACACTAGGCATGTCAAATGATTAGGTCCATAGCATTGTCTATCAAACTAGACTATTTTTTAAAATATCAACAATTAAATTCTCAAAATGATTAAGGATTTTTTTTCCAAATTTGCAGAGAAATTTGAGTCTTCCTCTTGTCACTTTCAGATACTCTGAAACGATAATCAGTAAAATGGGTTATTTCTTGATTACCAAGCCATCAAATGTGAGCTTACTAGGTTTGTAATTCACCTAATTTATTACTCTATTTTCACGCTTTCATGAACCTACATAATTTGTTCTAATATTTTGTTCATTAACTACACACATGGCCAATTTTGAATAAATTAAATTTTGATATTTTAAATGTTGATTCATACACAATTATAGAAAACTATTATGCACTAAATTTGATTAAAAATTTAAGTTCAAGAAAATAATGAATAGCTCGTTATATCTATAGATGTGGAGCTTAAATTTGAACCTAGAAGTAGAAGCACAATAAGTTTAAGTATACAATTTAGGGCATGGTAATAATTAGAAATGCAAAAGTTCAAATTTCCATTTCATTTCTAGATTTTTCTTATTTATGGCTAGAGAATCATAACAACAATGTAAGATAGGTTAAAAAATAAGAAAAAGATAGGTTAAAAAATAAGAAAAATAATGTAAGTATCAAATTTTCAAATATCACCTCTATTTTAGTTTGAATCTATTTTAGTTTGAATTGGTTTATTTTATATGAAGTAAACATAAATTATTAACAACTAAAAACTAGCAAATCTCTTGAAACAGTTAAATGAAAACAAGAACACTCTATCATGAAACCAATATGTTTTTGAGCATCTATATATGGTTAACAAATATATCACTTCACTATGAAGATAAAGTTATAATCGCAATTGAAAATATTTGTTGTTATAAAAAGAACTATGAAAACGCTTAGAACATAGTCTAAAAAAATTAAGGTAGAAAATCTATTAATGACTTTCAAGTACAGAAAATGTTTGAAGAAGTATAACATATGGTTTTGGTGCCAATGCAATAAACATTGTGAAGATATAAAAGCCAATGATAATGGTTAAGATGGTGATTGAAACAATAAGCCATGGCATATATTAATGTATTAGACAATGGAGAATGACAATGAATTAAGAGATAAATTTAGATAATAAGAAATACATGAATTTAATATTATAAAAAATTATATTAATGTTAAATTTTATTTAATTTTAATTTAATTTATAATATTTGGGAGGAACTTTAATTGGAGATGGTTGTAAAATTCAAGTATTATGTGTGAGGATGTTCAAATCAATCCCTCCATTTCCTGTATAAAAAAAATATTAATTCGCTTTACTCCATTTTCAAGCATAAAATGTAGATATTTTTCTTATTAAATTAAAGTTTTAAAATATAAAATGCAATGAATCACTTAAATATGAAATCATATTTTTCTTATTGTTTTTTATTTTGTCAAAAAATGTTGCTTTTCAAGTAGTTTTGAAATTTTGAAATAGATTCTATGAAGTTTATTAAATTTTGAAAAATGATATTAAAATGAATATTTTGAAAAAAATAAATATTAATTTTTAAAATGAAAATGGTTTTTTTTTTTTCTAATTAGTTGATGATTATTTTGATGTGGCTTTAAATTGAATTGTGAAATATAAAAAATAAAAAAATCTATAAAAAGTTTCTATTCACCAAGTGTTATAATAATGATTGTTATTGCAATGTTTGCACAAAAGAATACCATGTGGATAGTTGTCTACCATAATTTAAAGCAGTGTTTGCATAAAAAAATGTTGGGCAACTATCCACATGGCATTGCAAAATAGACTATAACGAAAACCTTTAAGGTTGAATTTGAATTAGATTGTCGATAGGATTGTTTTCTTTGATGAGAACAAAGAAAACATTTTGATTGTGCATGACCCAAAAGTATCAAAGTAGAAGTCTGCATTCAGTAACCACCAATATGTTATTTAAGTAGGATAGATTTTTGAATAATGATGAAGAATTAAAGGAATTGCAAAAGGAATTATGTCCAGACCAACGATCCCTCCTATGATAGAGACCAAGTGTCATTTTCCTGAAGATATGAGATTTCCTGAGGGAATCAACCCCTAGTCTCCCCAATGCATAACCGATTAGCGATTTGCAGTGGAATTATATCAAATTTTGGGCAAGCAAGAGGTTCCGAAGGTAAGATTCATGGCTGGAATTGGTGGGTTCTATGGCTTGAAGTCATACCACAGTTTTGGGCCCTACTACGACACCCTCAAAGATATCAAAAGGGAATCTTAATCTAGTATTGGTTTCTGTAGAAAATTATGAAGTGAATAATATGATGTCGGATCTAAGACCAACTCAAAAACTGCAAAGAATTTGACGTTGAATCCGAGACAGACTTATACCCTGTGAAGAATTGTCGTCAGATCTGATCAAAATCACTATTATTCCCCAACAACAACGATAGGTTATCCCTATATTATCTTTATTTTTGCTACAGTTTTAGAGCTGGGCAATTTTCTACTTACAATAGCTATTAGAGCACGCATCGAGAAGATTCAATTCAACTACAAACAACTCTGACAGATGTGTATGTTCCCACCTATTCTCCTCTTGTTAAGTTTTGCTTATTTCCACCATGAGTTTCTCTCCTCATCTTTCTAAACCCCCCTCTAGTAAAGGGAGACCAAGTAAAATTACCCTAGAGAGTCTTTATCAGTACAATGAATCTTTAGAAAGACGAAGAGAAGAAAGAGAAAACCATTTTAAACTAGAATGAACTACAATGCTTGATAATAACCACAAATCATTAGAAAATAAAATACTCTCACTCAACACTGAACTCCAAGGAATGAAATGTAGAATTCAAGAAATTGAACATAGAAAATAAGAAAGGGTTAAAGAAAATGACACTTTGAAAAATGAGATTAAAAATCTAAAAGAATAACTACATAATAACTCAACCCTAAATAATATAGAGAATAAATTAGATATTAAACCCATAAAATAAGAAATTAATAAACTAATTGTACTCAACCATGAGTGCCACAAAAGAGCCTTACGCTTATAATTGTTGGTATAGAAGAAAAAAACAATGAAGACACATTAGAATTAGTTAAAAAACAATTAAAGACAAAATCTCAAATTCAAACAACTTATCTCACTAAAGCTATAAGGGTAGGAAAGATACTTGAGCATAAACATAGACCAATCCATGTCAAGGTTAGTTGTAATGACCATAAATTAGATATATTTAGGAAATCCCCAAGGCTAAAAGGAACAAGAATTGTTATAAATGAAGACCTCATTCTAGAAGACCAAGTTGAACTTAGGAAAGAAGTACAAAAGGTGAAGGAGGCAAGAAAATAGGGGAAATGGGAAATCATTAGGAATAGAAAAGCTATTGTTAGAGACAAAGTCCCAAACACGAATGACAAATAGGGAATAATATCACTCTGAATCCTCTTCTAGAACTACCATGGTTTTCCATGGTGTAAAGGTCCTATGTTAACTTGGATCCCAAGTGATATTGATCTTATTCTTTTAGTTGAAACTTAGGAGCACGATGAATATAAGGTCCCTCGCTTTAATGGGTTCACTCTTTAGTCTGCCTGGAATAAGAAATCCTCCTCGAGAGGTTTTGGTGGTATAGCCTGTTATATTAGGAACGTTGTTTCCTCTCACATTCGACTTCATAAAACCGACCCCCTTCAATCAATACATTTGGATCAAGACATTTGATTCTATAATCAATAGGATCTTCCTTGCAATATGTTATCCCACCCCTATCAACTCTACATCCTATAAGGAAAACAACCTGGATAAGAATTGTCCTTTAAATAACTTAGAAAAACACATCTACAACCTAAAGAATGAAGCAATATCCTTTTGCTTGGGGACTTTAATGATCAGACTACTACTAACCAAACTATTATGTTAAGTAACAACTCTAACCCCAACCCCTTGTGGCTTGATGAGGATGGTCACTTAGCTAATAGATTCCAGAGAAAATATGAAGACATAATCGAGAACTTATTTGGCATTGAGCTCCTCAAACTTTGTAGTTCCCGAGACCTAATCATTTGTAATAGTATTAATAAATGGCATCTTTCCAGTTAGATGACCTGTTTCCATGGGCTGGGTAAGAACGTCGTGGATTATATGATCTTTGACATCCATGTCCTCAACCATATTACAAACTTTTAGCTTCTTAATAGGTATGAGCCTAACTCTGACTAGGGACCTTTATCTTTATCCCTCAATCTTGCTATGCATACCGCCCACATGCAGGAGAACAATGAAAGCAAAAGTCAAATTCACTTCGATAAAACTAATGTCAACCTTTCTGTAAGGGATTCAGAAGGAACTCAGACTACCTAAACTATAATAACAACATTGATAAAATCTATTACCATTTTACTACTACCCTTTTCACCACCATTAGCAAATTCTCTAATAATATTTCGTATAAGAAGAATAATAGAAATTCCAATCCATGTTATGACAAAGACTGTAAAATTTCCAGAGTTGGATTTTTGGGCATAATTTCCCATGGTAAGAACTTTAAGAAAACTTCTAAAAACTATCACAAAACATTACAAGTATGATTTGAGGGTTACCTCATAACTTTGGTGTGATTTGAACAGTCCAATTATTCAGAGGAAAGCTTGCTTCATTTTGCTCCACAGCTCTTTGCTTAAAAGAGAAATGAAAAAGCTGTGAGTTCAAAAGTCATTATATAACTTTGAAATTGGAAAATATTTTTTCAAAAACTGATTTTTGTTTCATGATTTTTTTTTGACCTGTGGGCTTGGATTGTCGAGATTGGTTATTTTTTTAGGATTTTTTGGAGACTTTCTTCGAGATGTTATTTCAGTCCCATGATCACTAACCTGTCATGGAAACTATCGTTCACTTACTGGCATCTAGGTTAGGAAAAATCCTTTTCCTCTGCATCTTGCATACTAGCTTCCATTCAGTGATACATTAGCCATAGGATCAACCCCATCGTATCTTGATTATTAAACGATTTTTCACTCACTAATTTTTTAAATCATGGTGCGATGGTAGAGCCATCCTTTACATGCACATCTTAGTTAGAACCTCACTGACATTGTTTGCCCATGTTGTTATACTGCGTAGGCTCGGGATTCCTCTTTAGTCCCGCCATGACTTATGCGTTGAAGACACATTCTCCTTTCTTTTGTGCTGATTTTTGGCCTTCTACCCTAGAGGCTCCTTTGTGTTGAGTTGTATTGCTGCATTGCATTTTGATTATTTGCAGCTTTTGGCCTTCAACCAGCTTCACTTGGACTTGTGTTTAAGCCACTTATTTGACCATGTATTCTACAAAAGAAACCATGCAATCACTTAGCTTCTGCAACTCAACGCATCCTTTTACTTGTGGAAAGAGCATCCCTTTGAGTGTCCTTGACTAGTTTCACCTCCATGCATTGAGCATGGGAATGTTCCCCTCCCAGGAACTAGATCATCTATTTCTCTGACACTAGTTCTTTCCACTGTACTATAGCATTCTTTTATTCTTTTTCCAGCTTAAAGAAAAAGAAAAAAAAAATTATATATTCCAAAAAGAGTGAGAACGGGACAACATTTCCATATTTTATTGGCAACTAGAGTCACTCGTGTCGCCATTGAACAAAGCACTCAAAAGAAAGTCTCTCCTCCATTTGGGCAGGATTTAGTTTTACTTAGGTGTGCCTTAACCTTGTTATTGAGTTAGTACTCCTCCGATTGGTTACCTCTTCCAATCATATGGAGAGTTTGCTCATGCCTCTTGCATGACAAACTTATACAGAGTTATCATATGCTGCCATATAGTGATCATTGAGTTGTGCTTTTGTTCAAGGGAAGTAAGCCTAAGTCGGTCTCTTTGTGGTGTCTCTTGATCTATTTTTTAGTCAGCCATCCGTGGTTTTTAGTGTCATGTTTGTCATCACATCAGTTATATTGTTCCTTTGCTCGTTCCGGTTTGAGAAGGTCTCCGTTGACTTCTTGCTAGCGGGTCCTGTCCTTATCGACTACGACATATGGCTCTAAGGGTGGACCTAGAGCCGCACCCTGGCCCTATTTTCATTATTAGTAGGTCACCTTGTGCTCAGCATCGATCAGTATCATGGGTCTTTGACTGAGTGGTTTCCCTTGTGTTCGACATCAACTTTCATTATCACACATTGGGATTCATGCAATGCCTTGGTTTCCAATTGATCCTATTAGTGGATTCCTCCCCTCTATGTCAGCTTTCATTATTGGTTGGTTCACAGTGTTTCTATCGCACTCAAGCTACATCTTGTGTATGCCGAAAACATGCTTTGGTGGGGTTACCACATTTTTTTCGTCTGATGCCTTCCACATTATTGGCCTATGGGTTACACTCGCGCCAAATTAACGAAGGATGCTTAATTCCTTGCTTCTAGCAAATCTTTTCCTATCGACTACAGCTCATTTTCTTTGGGACAAAGATCTAGATTCCATTTGGCAGTACCTTGGGGTTTCCAGTCATCAGTGGTAGATTCCTTCGCTATCGACAGTGGGAAACCATCATTGTCCCCTGATTGATATATTCTTCCAGGTGTTTGACTTCAGCTCATTCATTCGCACTTGTTAGATTGTACTAGATACCTTGACTCTCATTATCATTATCGGTGAGTAGTCTCGCATTTGTTAACGGTATACATCAATGACTAGTAATCAAATGGTTTCTCACGTGGCCGACCTCAGATCATTCATTCCCATTTTGTAGAAATGTACCGCGACAATCAGTGAAGACCTTGGGTCACATCAACACCTTTTGGTTCACTAGTTAGTTGCTCCTGTTGCTGCTAGTTAACACCATTTACCTTATATTTTGCAGTTCTTCACAGCGACATCTTATATGCTAACATCCAAGTTGTGATGTAATATCATTTTATTCCATCATGTTCATTTGGTACTATTGGGATTAGTTTTTGATATCAGTGATCAGCATCATTGGTTGTCTTCTTATATGTGATATTTCAGACATGTACTTTTTTCGATCACGATCAAATGATCCATTATGTACTCTCAGTTCTTTATACTTGTATGAATATTGGATCCACTTGCACTTGATATGTGGACATGCTTTACTTTTTCTGAGCATGGGTATGCCCGCCTCAAACAACATTTTCTTTCTAATTTCTTTTGATGGCTTGGCAGGTTGAATTCTGGTGAAGTCCTTCTCAGTCTCGACAAGATTCTTTCCATACACTTAATACATTTCGACCATCATGTACCCCTTCTAACCTCATATATTAGGGGGAATTTGCTATAGCACCATTTACCACTCTTGGCATTTGTGATGCTTAGTTTATGGCCTAGGGCAACCCATCCTTCCAGAATTGGTCCAAATATATTAAAAACAATGTTTTCTTCCCTGTATGCTACTTTTTCCTGAGATAAAAGCGTGTACACGCGGGTCAGTCAATACCCAACTCACCTATATGTATTAAAACACTGAAAAAAAATAAATTTCCTTAATTATGGGAAGAGTTCATGGGTTTGACCTATTGGTTACCTCCTATTTCCCATGGCCCAACTGTTTCCCAACTAAAAAACTAATTAGGAGAAGTATAAATAGACTTCTATGGGAAGGCCTAAAGGGGAGAAGAGAGAGTTATTATAATTATATCATCCCTGAATGAGTCTGATGAATCCCTGTGTCTCATGCACTTCTCCAAGCTTCAGGAAACCCTTGTTTCTTTGATCATAGATATTCTTCTTCTTGCTTGATATATCATGGTGTTGGTTATGGAAGAAGATTGTTGAAGGCTGGGATAGCACGAATTCGGAGGACGGTTCCACTTGGAGCTGGAAGAAGAAGACTCAGGTGAATTATCTCCATGTTATTTATAGCTTACTGAAATAAAATAAATGTTGTCTTGTATCCAAAATTAGCTTTGTTTATGCATCAAATTATGTTGCAATTCATATATGAATGTTGTATTGATGTATGATCAATCATTTGTTTATATGATATAAAGTCAAATTTCATGAATATGATTTACTTCTATACTGTTATGTATGTTCGAATTGAATGACTTTCAGGTTTGAAGAACATCGGGAGTTGCAGAGGGTCTGAATCTTGCGATACCTACTCAAACGAAGGAAATCCAGGTACGCTCGCTCTTATGTAGTTTGATTATATAAGCATTTTTCTTGAGTTGTATGAGTGTTTCTTGTTGTGGTTTGCTTCTACGATGTTGGGGTTCTAACCCAATGCCCTAAGGTATTTATTCCTGACACAGACACCCCTAATGAAAGCATTAAGCTCCAAAATATAATTATATACAAATCTCTCATTAAGAGGAAGAAGAGGCCTTACATTAATAAGAGACAAGAGCATCTTCTCCATCTTTCTAAACTTGCGCCCAGAAAGTTTTGGTGGAATGCGCTTGCTCATAAAACTAAAGATAATCATTATATCCCCCTATAAAATTGGGATGACTATCTTAAGAATTTGTATGACTCTCCAGACACCATGGGCACCATCTTAAACACTCCTATTAAGGATGATATTTTTTTGTAGAAATTCCACCTGTAGATCACCTGATAATGCAATATACTAAAGCAAAATACTAGATCTACTTCTACAATCAAACTTTACGAAATCTTAATCAATTTGAGCAAGATCAAATAAAACACATATAAATGAGAATGAGAAAGCAATCACACATGAACACAGAAGAATACTTTGGGGAAAGCCTCAGCTAAAAACCCAATCTATGTATTATCATACAAGTGGAAATATGTCTGAATTACACAAATCATTAGCTCACAAGCTATCCTTCTCTCAATACAATCCCTCAATACATCTCACAAACTGAATAGACACAAAATATGCCTTCCCTCAGCCCTCCAAGCCTCCTATTTCCTTCGCAGTTTCTCTTGGGGTCCAATGCTGCCACCTGTGTGAATTGGCCTCATCACACACTCATCAAACTCAAAAGTAACTGCACAATCTCCAAGGAATGAATTCCTTCTGTATGCAAGAGATATCCTCCATGGAATATTCCTGCAACTGATAATACACTATCCCATCATCTGATCTCAACTGGGTCTCTGACTGAACTAAAATGCATGAGTTATTTATGAGAGAATATTCAGTTATCTGAAGTGCAGTAGTTACATGCATGCATGCTTTAACTAAATGAACTCACAATCAGTTCCACAAACTGTTGGAACTAATCTAACTGGACTTAACTCAGTTAATTGAGCTAACTAATTACAACTCAAAGTACAACTCATCTTGATCTCCTTTAATCAAGGGATAACTTCCCCAATCAATGGAGAAATTGTTGCATGTCTTCACGTAGACTTCATGTTTGATTTTCTACAACTAATTAAATCAAGATGAATTAATTAATTATTTTACAAACAACTTCTAAGATCAAATTCAAATTTTAATTCTCAATTTTAGTTTAGGGAATAACTAAAATTGGAATGTATCCCGAAATGCTATTTAAAGAAGTGCTATTTTTAGCACTTTTATTTTTAGCATTTCTTGTTGCTATCTTCAACACTCCCTCTCAACAAGAAATGGATTATCAGTGACCCCAATCCTGTTTCTATGGAACTCGAACTTGAATTTTGACAATGCCTTAGTCAAAATATTTGTATCCTATTCCTCGGTCGAAACATATAGCAACAACATGATCCTCTTCACCACACAGTCTTGAAGATGATGGTACCGAATATCGATGTGCTTGGACTTGTCATGAAAAACTGGATTCTCAGAGAGTTTGATACAACTCTTATTATCGCAGTAGATCACAGTTGGATCCATCCTTTGACCAAACAACCCTACTAGAATATTCCGCATCCAAATGGCCTCACATGCTGACTGACTGGCAACCATGTATTCAGCCTCTGCTAAGTTAAGTGCAACTGACCTCTGTTTCTTGTTGTACCAGAAAATTGCAGTTGAACCAAGGTTGAAGATTCCTCTAGAAGTGCTCTTCCGATCTGATGGACTCCCTACCCAATTTGCATCTGTGAAGCCCTGAAGCTTCACTCCCTCTGTCCGTTTGTACCACAATCCATACTGAGATGTGCCTCTGAGGTATCTCAGCACATGCTTCGTTGCCTTCCAAAACAACTTGGGAGGCTGAACCATAGCTTGAATCAGTTGATTCATCGTAAAGCATAAGTCTGGTCATGTGTTCACTAGATACATTAGTGAACCCACAAGCTGCCGATAAACAGTAGCAGCTGCTACCTCACCTAAAGTAGCATCCTCCTTCCTCCAGTTCCTAGATATAAGAGTCTACATGGGCTTGCAATTCTCCATGTGGAAGCGCCTGAGTATCTCATTGGCATACTTGCCTTGAGACACAAATACTTCCCCATCTTTCTGCCACACTTCCATGCTTAGAAAGTAGTGCATAAGACCCATGCCTTTCATCTTGAACTCAGACTTGATCAGTGAATCATCAACTGTCAAAATCAGATCATCCACATAAAGAACAATGATCAATGACTTACTTTCTACCATGATGTGGTAAAGGTTCACATCTGCTTCACTCTTGGTGAAGCCCAACCCAGTGAAATAGTTATCGATCCTGGTGTACCAAGCACGAGGTGATTGCTTCAGCTCGTACAAAGCTCTCTTGAGTTGGTACACATGTGACTCACAATGGAAGGTCTCAAAACCTTTCAGCTGCTCAATGTACACCTCTTCCTCAATCTTCCCATTGAGGAATGATGTATTCACATCCATCTGATGGATCTTCCAACCCATATGAGCTGATAGTGCCAACATCGATATGATAGATGAGTACCTTGCTACAGGATCAAAGGTCTCATCGTAGTCGATCCCCTCGACCTGTGAGAAACCATGGGCAACAAACCTTGCCTTCTGTTTCTCAACACTGCCATTAGTTGCCTTCTTTACCTTGTAAAGCCATCTGGAACTAACCATTGACTTGTCCTGAGGTCTTGGGACAACATCCCACACATTGTTCTGAATGATAGAGTCGTACACCTCTACCATAGCATCATCCCAAACTGGTTGTTGTACTGCATCCTCAAATGAATAAGGTTTGGACTCTACACACTCCCCAACTAGGGCCATGTAACCAGTGCACCACTCGGGTGACCTCCTTTTTATACGTTGAGAAGATGGTTGTCCCACATTCTCTCGCACATCCAGCATCAACCTGTCAGCTTCCCTTGAGCGTTTCCGCCCATCTCTGGAAGACTCAACATGAGTGGATGTCTCCACTCCCAGATCCTTTGCATGTAGCTGCTTTGCATCAATCTGAGGCTCCTCCTCCTTAGGAACTAAAAGTTCCTCCTCTGCATGCAAGTTGAGCTCCCTCTCAAGTGATACTCACATGGCTTTCTGCTCATCGAACTTCAGATCTCTACATAGCACTATCCTGTGATTGGTAGGCAGGAACACCCAATATTTGTGGGGTGTATTAGTGTACCCCACAAGTATCCCAAACTCAACAGTTGGATCTAGCTTCTTCCGGGCATCTTTGGTCACATGGCAATAAACTGATGATCCAAAGATCCTGAAGTGACTCACAACTGATCACTTCCCGAAAAAGGCCTCCATAGGTGTCTTCATTCCCAGTATACAGTGTGGGCTTATGTTCTGCAAGTATACTATTGTATTGCATGCCTCAGCCTACAAATGAAGTGGTAGGCTTTGATCATGCAACATCGTTCGAGCTGCTCCCATAATCGATCTATTCTTCCTTTTGGCCACCCCATTATATTGTGGGTTATGGGGTGTCATCAACTCTCGTCTAATTCCTTCTATAGCATAGAAGTCTTTAATCTGTTGGGAGACATACTCTTCACCATTGTCGCTATGCAAGGCCCTTATTTTCTTTTCAGATTCTTTCTCCGCCAAGGCTTTAAACTCACAAAACCTCAAGAAGGTCTGATCCTTCTTTTGTGTAAAGTAGATCCAACATCTACAAGAAAAATCGTCAATAAAAATAACATAGTACCTTTGTTTAGCAGTGGAGGCTGTAGAGAATGGTTCACATACATCTGTGTGAACTCACTCCAAGATTGCTCCAGCTCTACTGTCTTGATCCTGAAAGGAAGATTTCACATACTTACCCAAGGTACAACCTTTGCATGTATTTGTCTGCTCCATTTTTCCCTTGGGATGTCTGGTAGAAATCTGTTGCATGATCTTCAAGGCCCCATTGTGTAAGTGGCCCAATCTTCTATGCCATAGCTCGCCAACATCTTGGCTCTGCACCAACTCAGCTTTGGAACTCAATGCAGCACAGTGGTCTACCTCTAGCTTATAGAGATTCTTAACTCGAATCTCAATCCTCTTAGTATGTCCTGTACCAATATGCCTCAAGAATACCTTCCCTTTACTAAAGACTACATCATAGCCTTTGTCTTCTAGCATAGCGACAGACACAAGATTCTTCTTCAGACTCGGTACATACTTTACATCAGTCAGGGTGAGAGGAGCTCCATGCTCCCTCTGAAACACAACCATACCTTCACCTGAAACATGGTACTTTCCATCATCGCCCATCTTGATCCGCATCTGGAGATCCTTCTCCTCCAAGGTACTGAAAATATTCCTGTCGCCGGACATGTGGAAAGAGGCTCCACTGTCCAGGTACCACACACATCCCACCATAGATGAAACCATGCATGCAATGAGAGAGAAATCAAATTCGAATTGTGAGGCCAGTGCCTCACCATCTCATCCCTTCGAGTATCCCTTCTTGGATTTCTTGTGTTGACAATTCGTAGCATAATGGCCCACCTCATGACAATGAAAGCATCACACTTTTTATTTTTCAAACTTCTTCCCACCATGGGAAGAACTGGATTTGGGATGGGACGCCTTCCCTTTCCCTTTCCTCACGCTACTTGCTAAGGCTAGATTTTCTTCATCATCTTTCTTTGATGAAGATCCATCTTTGGTGCTACTTCTTATCTCCTCCTGTGTCAAATCTAACCAAAGTCATTCCTAGTATGGCAGTTTCTCTCTTCCATTAACCGAGTCTTGGTAGCTATGCCAGCTCTTAGGAAGACCAAGGAGAGCAAGACTCACCATGTCATCATCAGCTGTCGTGATCCCTACACTTCCAAGCTCATCCCTGCAGGTGGTGAGCTTGTTCAGATATGTAGAGAT
>APFE031001952.1:283934-314894 GCA_000404065.3 Pinus taeda | reverse complement strand
GCTTCCTTAGACTCCTATATATAGAAAGGAGGTTTTGTCATTTGAATCATCCAAGAATTGTTCATTTATGTAATGTAAAGGAGGTTGCCCCCTCGAAGAGGCTGAATTCTAAGGCGTTGATCTATCTTTTCTATCTTTTTTGAGCTGGTTTCATAACAGATGGCTTTTGGCATTAAGTTATGAGAGGCTCTGGAATCAAGCATGGAGTTGTGAAGAATGAATTGGTGAAGACATCGGACCTTTCCGGAATCAAAAGAATACAAGTCATGATAATCACGAGTTATGTTTAGGCATAGTCTCTCCATGATGGCTTTTGGCATTAAGTTATGAGAGGCTCCGGAATCAAGCATGGTTTTGTGAAGAATGAATTGGTGAATTCCTAAAATTAGATAAAACGGAGGAACATCATTGTCACCTTACTGACCATCTACGGAGGGACCAAAAATCAATTTAGGTTGGTCATCTTCAATATTAACCATGCCAGACATAGGATCAACTTTAAGCATTTTAACTATGTCAGACTTGTAATGGCTATTTTTTACAAGTTTAGTAAGAGGGATTAACACTTTCAACTTTGAAATTTTAGTTTCTAGATTGAAAGAACTAGTTTTATCTACCTCCTTTTGAACATTGTCTCTTGGTAGCTGATCCTTTCTTTGGTTGTCATGATCCTTGTTCAAAATGCTTGTAGATGGTTGCTTTGTTTTGCTTTGATCATTTGCTGCTAGCACTTTACCTTTGCTTTGACCTCCTTGAGGAGTTTATTTTTGTTGGACGTCTTTCTGCTGTGATGTTCTTTTCTGAGTGATCAGGACATCTCTATTCCTAAAAGAATATTGATTCTGCTAAGAACTAAAAGCATTCAAATATCCTCTTAGATAATCATTGTTTGGGTTTCCAATGCATTATTTCTTGCCAGTATGTAGTCCTCATCTTTAGGTTCCTCCACTTTTTCGACATGCTTCTAATTTTCAGTCAAGAAAATGGGATGGTGATCTTCCCTAAAGAAGTGATTTTCCTCAACAATTGGTTTTGTTTCATCATCATATTCACCTTGAGCATAATTCTACTATAAAGGAGTCTGAATAGTCTATTGAGATGTCGATGCCTCATAAACCTTAGGCTCTCTTTGTTTTATCCTGTACTGAGGTTGTTGTTGATTTCTGAAGTTAGGATTTCTGACTTGTGGCTCTGAAGATCTAGCTGAATTTATCATGAGGTCAGCCATTCTGTCCATGGTTTTGATTCATGCATCAAGTTTTAGATTGGTAGAAGTGGAAGGTTATTTTTTGATGGTCACTCTCTTTTTCGGTTTCTCATGAATTGAGATTTCTTGATCATCAAGTTCGATTCTGCACTTACCGCATTGTTCTGCATATCCTCGAAAGTAGTGGGATCCCTTTCCCTCAGCTGATAGGCCATTTTTGAATCAAAAGCATCCAGGTAATGTTGAAGTGCCAAATATAGTGGAGATTTCATATTGTTCGAAATAGAATTCTACACCCGATTGATGGGTTGTGTTATATTCTTTCCACGACTAGCCGATGTTGTTAACCGGGGAGTTAGAAGGGGGGTAGAGCTCCCCCTTCGTTGCACCCATTGCATAACTGGGGGGCCATAGGGGGTTTGCGGGGTGCAGGTAACCACCCTCTATGGGATCTAGGTAGCGCCCCGGGAAATTTTGTTTTTTGGACCCTATATTAGGTTGGGTGGACCTACCTATGGTTTTGTGCATGATTTTCGCACATGGTTTTGGACGTGATGGTTTTCAGTCCATGTTATTGGATGCTTCGACATGTATAAATATGTATTATAACATTGAAGGAACATAATGAAAAATCAAGCTGGTAGTCCCAGTTTTGGGATCTAGGGAAAAATCTCTATGTATATGTGTTTTATGTGTTATGCTCTCGCATTGTTTATTTTATGTGTTTTAGAATTCACATGCAAGTAATTTCTGTACAAGGTTAAAACCTACATTTGGTATCGGATTTGTTTTGGATTCAAGGGGATGCCTTTGTTGCTGAGGGGTTTTGCTTGGGCCCGTGGTAGACCCCGTTCAGTGGGAGATCTGCGAGATCGATTCTGGTGGTGAAAGAAGATGGCAAGCAGTGGAAAGATAGAGATTGAGAAATCTAATGGTTAGAGTTTTGAGTTGTGGAAACTCAAAATGGAGGATCTGTTGGTGGATAAAGATCAGTGGATCGCAGTAGATCTAGGTACTAAACCGATGGGAGTGTCCAATGAAGAATGGAATAAGTTAGATCGAAAGGCAAAGAGCACAATACGATTGTGTGTCTTAGATTCAGTATTGATGAATGTATTAGGGGAAGCTACAACTAAGGCTTTGCGGGACAAGTTAGGGACTTTGTATCAATCTAATTCGTTGGAAAATAAACTGTTCCCATGGAAAAATCTATATAACATGAGGATGAAGATGGAGACTCGATGATAGAGCATCTGAATGCATTTAATACTGTGGTAAGTCAGTTATTATCTGTTGATATTAAAATTTCATATGAAGATAAGTGCATCAGTTTGTTGTGTTCTCTACCAGATTCGTGGGATAGTCTAGTTATTACAATAGGTAGCAATACAACTGCCTTGTAGTTTGATGAAATAGTCTCATCCTTGCTGATGGAGGAGATGTGATGGAAAAATATGGAGAGACAGAAGGGTGATGCCTTGTGTGTATGAGGACGGTCCCAGAATAGAAACAAAAATAAGTCACCCAGTGGGAGATCTAAATCTACAGGTAGATCTAAATCTCCAGGAAAACCTGTAAAGGTGGTGTGCTGGAAATGTGGAAAGGAAGGGCACTACAAAAGGGACTGTAAATATAAAGCTCCTTATAAAGGAAAGGGATCTGGTGATGCTCCTTCTACAGAGGTGAAAACCACCTTAGATGAAGGTGGGGATGTGTACTTGGCTTCTTCAAGTACACATGTAGATCATGCGGCATGGTTGATTGACTCAGGTGCATCCTTTCACTTCACTCCCCATAGAGAGTGGTTCTATGAGTAAGAGAAATATGATGGTGGTGATGTCTCCTTGGGGGATGACAGGGAGGCTAGAATCATTTCTCATGGAAAAGTAAAGTTGAAGTAGCAGGGTGGAAGGGTTAGAACACTTCCGAGTGTTCTGCATATTCCTGCATTGGCTAGAAATCTGATTTCTATAAGCAAGCTGGATGATGCAGGTGTAAAAACAATGTTCGAGAAGGATATCTGCAAGATGGTTCGGGGAGCACTAGTATTTATGCGCGTATTTCGGATTGGAACTCTGTACAAGCTACAAGGTAGCATTGTTGTTGATGGGTGCAACAGTTCTGTGGTTCATGAAAGAGGAGTAGAAAATCTAGTGGTCTCTAGAGAGAAGACCCATGGGGACTTCACTCGATGAACCTTTTACATATCACGTGCGTTCGTGGCATACTAAACAATACCCTTAATTTGACTACATATTAGAAAATACCTCTAAAAATCACATTATTTAACCCCCTACCAATATGAATCCGATATACCTTCCCAATTTAAAATCCCCTACTTTCACTAGATATTGTAGGTATCCTTTTTTTCATTAACTTTAGGCTCCATTTTTTATACCTGCCAATATAAAAATCCTCTACCCCCTATATATCCTCCATTATATTATGCCATTTTTTCCTGAATAAATATCCCCCAATATGAACTCACGTGGTATGGTATTTCTCCCCCAATGAAGCCCTCGTGAGAAGACCATGTTGTGGCATCAAAGGCTTGGAGATATTGGAGAGATGGGCCTTCAAATACTTCATGGTAAAGGTATGGTAGAAGGTATGAGTAATAACTCTTTGGATTTTGATTTCTATGAAAATTGTGTATATGGGAAGCAAAATCGAGTGAGTTTTCCCTATGGTGGTAAGAGGGCGAAACAAATATTAGAGCTTGTGCACAGTGATGTGTTTGGACCTGTGAAGGTTCCATCACTGGGTAATCCTGTGTACTATGTATCATTTATAGATGACTTCTCAAGGAATACATGGATATATTTCCTTAAGAAGAAATCTGAAGTCTTTGATAGGTTTAAAGAATTTAAGAATCTGGTGCAAAACCAGACAGAGAAGAAGATAAAGGTGCTGAGGGAAGATATAAAAATGGAGAGTTTTATAGTGAGGAATTTGAAGAATTTGTAGAAAGAATGAACAAGATGTTGATGGAAAGGGCAAGAAGCATGCTCAGTGGTGCTAGGTTTGGACTGGAATTCTGGGTAGAGGCAATGGAGACAACATGTTACCTGGTCAACAGATAACCTTCATCAACATTGGAGGATAAGACTCCACAAGAGGTATGCACTGGTAAGAAACCCTCTCTCTCACATCTGAGGGTATTTGGATGTGATGCATATGTACATGTTCCAAAGGAAAACGAACCAAGTTGGATAGTAAATCTAAAAAGTGCATCTTTATTGGGTATAAGGATGGTTTAATGGGTTATAACCTTTGGAAGCCAATAATAAGGAAGGTTGTGTACAACCGAGATGTGGTGTTCAGAGAGGTGAAATATGTTATTAAACATGAAGTCCAACCAAAGGAACCTAAGAAGATAGAGTTTGAGCTAAAAGAGGAAGAATTAGACTCTACAACAGAGGAGGAATCAGAAGATGAATAGCCACAAACTCCGGGTGTGAGAAGATCAGTTCGAGAAAGAAGGCAACCAGGAAGGTATAGTCCATCTGCTTTTTGTACAAATTTTTCTTTATCTATTACTAATGATGATCCCAAAATTGTGAAGGAAGCGGTAGATTCAGAGGATGGAAAACTCTAGAAAGAGGCCATGGTTGATGAAATGGAATCTTTGCAAAAAAATGAGGCTTGGGATCCGGTAGAGTTGTCGGCTGGAAGGAAACCCAATGTCAGAAAATGGGTGTTCAAGAAGAAGAAAAATGTCGAAGGAAAGGTGGAGAAATACAAAGCTCAGTTGGTAGCAAAAGGTTATTCCTAGGTGCCAGGAATTGATTTTTGTGATATTTTTTCTCCTGTTGCCAAGGGATCTAGAAGAGGAGATCTACATGAAGAAACCTAAAGGCTTTGCAGTGAAGGGTAAGAAAGAAATGGTATGCAAGTAAAAGAAGTCTCTCTATTGGTTAAAATAGTCACCAAGGATGTGGTATCATAAATTTGATACATTTATATGGGGACTTGGCTTCACCAGAAGCAATGCAGATCATTCTGTGTATTTTAAATTAATTGGTGACCATGTTATTTATCTGGTCTTGTATGTGGATGATATGTTTTTGGTTGGAAACGACAAAGAAATTATCCAAGATTTGAAGACCCATTTGTCCTCCAAATTTGACATGAAAGATCTTGGTGCTGCAAACTATATTTTGGGCATGGAAATTAAAAGAGATTGGACAAAGAGGAAGCTCTAGTTAAACCAGAGGAAGCATGTCAAGACAATATTGTGGAGGTTTAATATGTAGGTTAGTAAAGTGGTGAAGGTTTCTATTCCTGAAGGTGTAAAGTTATCTATTGAACAGTGTCCCAAGACACAATAAGAGGAAGAGGACATGTCCTGTGTTCCATATGCACGTGCAATCTGTAGCTTGATGTATGTGACGGTATGTGCTAGACCAAACATTGCACATGCTGTGGGAGTATTGAGCAGTTTTATGTCAAAACCAAGGAAGGAGCACTAAATAGCAGTGAAATGGGTTTTTGGGTATTTGCATGGCACTAGTGAATATGGTTTGTGCTACCAAGGAAGACCAGGATTGCACAAATTATTGGATATTTGTGGCTTTGTTGATGTAGATTGGGCTGGAGATATGGATCAAAGAAGACCTAGAAGTGGGTATGTGTTTAACATATTTGGAGGTGTAGTCAGTTGGATCAATAAGAGACAATTTGTAGTGGCACTATCAACTACAGAGGCAGAATACATGGTAGCCACTCATGCAAGAAAGGAAGCAGTTTGGTTGCAAAGATTGTGTTCAAGTATGGGGTTAGTACAGGGAGCTATAGGGATACCCTGTGACAACCCAAAGTGCAATTTTTTGTGGCAAAGAACCCTGCATTCATTTCAAGACAAAGCAATTGATGTTCAGTATATTGTGAGGGATATGATAGAAGACAAAAAGGTGTTGCTGGTAAAGGTGGACAATTTGAAGAATATTGCAGATGCATTGACAAAATCTATGAGCTCTGAGAAGTTCTCTTGGTGTAGAGAAACAATGGGTGTTGCAGGGCTAGATAAATGACTAATCTCTCCTGTGGCCCCCTGTGGAAAGAAAAAAACAATTGGGAGAATGTTGGGTTGTGTCATATTATTTCCACGACTAGCAAACATAGTTAACCAGGGGGTTAGAAGGGGGGTGGAGCCCCCCCTTTGTTGCACTGATTGCGTAGCGGGGGGTGGGGGAGGTCACAAGGGGTTTGAGGGGTGCAGGTAACCCCCCCTCTATGGGGTCTAGGGCAGACCCAGAAAATGTTGTTTTTTGGACCTTATATTTGGTTGGGTGGACCTACCTATGGTTTTGTGCATGATTTTCGCACATGGTTTTGGATGCGTTGGTTTTCGGTCCATGGTTTTGGACGCGATGGTTTTTGGTCTATGGTATTGGATGCTTTGGCATGTATAAATATGTATTGTAACATTGAAAGGAACATAATGAAAAATCACGCTGGTAGTCCCGTTTTTGGGATCCAGGGGAAAATATCTGTGTATATGTGTTTTATGTGTTATGCTCTCACATTTTTTATTTTCTGTGTTTTAGAATTTGTTTGCAAGTAATTCCTGTACAAGGTTAAAACCTACAGTCTCTTGGTAGCTAATCCTTTCTTTAGCTGTCATGATCCCTATCTAATAATTCATGCTTTAGAAATTGAACTAATACAAAAAATAGAAGAATAAGACAATCCTTTCCCTTGAGAATTGCGTGTGCTAGTTAAGTATTTTCATGCATTAACACTTTTTTCATGTTCACTTCCTCAAACATATCCATTGCCGCTAGATTTCAAGCATTATGGCTTTGAGAATGAGGATATTATTTCCTCTGGCTATGAAGAAACAACATTAAATCATTGTGAGAGAAAATAGCTCCCAATCACAACTCTATATCAGATTGTAAAATCATTAAATCATTGTCCGGGAAAATAGCGCCCAATCACAGCTCTATATCAGATTGCAATTTAAATATATTATATCATAACTCCATATCCAACTATATAATTTAAAACTGAAACCAAAATATCGTGAAATTTGAGTTATAAGTCATAGATCTATTATAAGGGGACTCCCTTTATATTTCAGCTATGTAAATATTTCTTTCATCCCATATGTCATTTATGATACTATG
This sequence comes from Pinus taeda, assembly GCA_000404065.3. Lineage (NCBI taxonomy): Eukaryota > Viridiplantae > Streptophyta > Pinopsida > Pinales > Pinaceae > Pinus > Pinus taeda. The sequence goes on along the minus strand of APFE031001952.1, from coordinate 307,556 downwards.
ATCATGGATAAGAAGGCTTATGTGTCATACATTGAAAGGAAGGGTAATAAATAAATATTCAATATAAGAGTTATCATGAAAAAGTCACATAGTCTTAATTGGGTGGAGAGAGAGTAGCAGTGGTTCAATGAAACACTCTCTGATGTATTCTTTGATTTTTGGTTTAGAGATGTTGTACCCATCTTCTTCCTTGAATATCACCATGGTCACTATAGTCCCTTCCATCACCATATTCTTGCATTCGAATGGGATGTCCACATCCGACGTGTCCTCCGGCTTAAGAAACTCCCGCATCAGCTCCTTCACTGTCGGCTCCAGGAGGCTGTACATGTAATTCACAGCCACTTCCTTTGTACTTCCAGGATGTTCTTTCATATAACATTCTATACTGCATGCCAATTCTTGATGAGCCTTCTCAGCTTTATATGTCTGTATATCGTCCGCTAGGCGGGTAGTGATGCAATTGAGCTTTGTAAGAACATGTCTTCTGGGATAATCTGACTGCTCTGGTGCCTCTTGCAAAAGGATTTGCCCCTTCATCAATAATACTCCACTTACCAGAAGTGCCCTTTGACCAATGGAAATGATTCCGTTCTTTTTGTAATCCTCCAAGCTTGGCACGTATTGAGAGGCTAACCATTCCGCTTCTTCATAATACCCCAAAATATAATCTTCCCACTGATAAATGCAATGGATCCACATTCAGAGAGCAGTAAAAGCTTCAATGAAGAAACATTCCACTGGCCTCTGCCGACCGAAGGTTAATAGAGGGAACTCCGAATCTATAAACCAACTGTGATGCAGAAACAACCAAGACGGAATTAGGGAAACTTTGAGCAACATTGAATTCAAGTAATTAGTTTTCATTGATGGAGACGTACAGTGGATTCTAAAATAATATGTCAAATAATACAGAGTTGGTTAATTACGTGGTGACATTCTTCATCTCTTTTTGGTGGATGGCCTGGATGATGATGAAATCCAATTTTGCTAGCTCTAAAATCTTTTGGTTGTGCACGTTGGGCAACCTGATATTAGACAAAATGTAGCACCTAGTCAGTTCCATTTGCTATTATAACAAGGAATTAAAAGGATGTGCAAATTATGTTAGACTTAAAAGGAGGAAGGTAATGGGGGTGGAATTAAATATGGGGTCTAACTTACTGGTAAACGCTTTTGGCTATGCGCGCATAGTCTGAGTGATACTCTAGGGACACTGGCATGCCAAGAATTCTCCAGCGCAAATTTAATCTAGCAATGTCTAACAAAATTAGAAACTCAGCCAATCCAATCCCTTGCATAGAGAAAATAAGTTGTGACATATTTCCATTGGCACTGGGTATAATGTTTTACTACTTTCGTTTTCATGGAACCAATACTTTCGTTTTCATGGCCGAATTTAAAGTGTGAAGCTCTCTATGTATTATGTTCCTCACAAAAATTTCGAACATTGTTTTTGCCTCCGCGTTATTTTCTATGAACTTTTAATGCCTCTTATACCTTGTCGGTATATCTATATGTTTATATATATCCCCCTCAATTAAGAAAAAAGGGGGGCCATTATGTGTGAAAAGCAGGTTATGCAAATAGTTGATGTTTGGGGCTATGTAGAGTGGGAGGATCTACAAAAATGAAGGTAGCGCAGAACTAGAAACTAGCCCCTTGATTTCACCTCCGCGAGAAAGTGAGGAAGTGCTTGCAAAGGTTTCACCAAGAAGTGAGATCAGTTTGATAAAGCAATGATTCCACGCATACCACTTCCACCTACACCACCGCCAGTTTCACGTCTTCACCCACACCACCTCCACCACCACCACAGTTCAATATGGCAGCCGCAATGAAGTTTCTGATGTTCAAAGGAGTAGGGAATGAAGATATGGACCAGTTTTGGTTCATGGTAAGCACTATATGGGACGCGTAGGGAGTCACAGATGACAATATAAAGAAAGCAACATTGGTTAGCACTTTGCAGGATCATGCATTGAGTTGGTACGTTAATCATTCCAATGACAATCCAAACGCAGGGATTATGGATATCCAAGCTGCGCCAAACAAGGAATTTAGCAGGCCAAAATCAGAGATAGATTCAATCATTGGATTTAAGGAAATTGCAATGCTTCCAGGTGAGAACCCCAGGGAGCTGGATCAAAGACTGAAGTGTACAATTCGTGAAGCCAATATAACCTTGATGGATGGGTAACACCGCACATGGTTTGTAGCATCGCTAACTCCGCATCTAAGGAACGCGTTGCCACAACAGAAGCTAACCACTCAGGCTGAGGCCTTGGAGATAACAATGAGATTGCACGAAACCCAGATACAAGATCCTAACCTGGGAGTTCAACAAATCCACGTGCAGTGGAAAAACTTGTGCCTTGAGATGCAGAGTTTGAAACAGGACAAGACAACTCGCCCAGAAGCGCACAAGGAGGTATGGTGCTTAAAGTGCAAAGGCCAGGGACATGACAAGGACTATTTCCCAGTATTCGTGAACTACCTGGCGAGAGGAGGACCAATGCCATTGAGACCAAAGGCACAAGCAAGACCGAGCATGGTGCATGCATTAGGGCACGCGATTTGTCAAATAGGAGAAAAGCATGCTACAGATAACTACCATCTATTACAGAAGTATACGCAAAGTTCCTAGCAGTTGTTCGATAATTTCTGTAGATTAGTAGGCCACGATGAGTGTACCTGTAGAAGTTATGAATTGATGATGGATTAGACTCCTACCTACAGGGTTCAGACCGAAACACGGGCCCTCGATCAAAATGCAGGGATGGCACGCAATGGATTTCGAGGGTGTAGACGAGGTCGAACTGGTATGGGACTAGGAAGAGGTCACGGACAACTGATATGTTACAATTGCGGAGGACCGGGGCATTATGCCCGTGATTGTAGAAATCTGACGAGACTATCATGCTTATATTGTACCCAGTTTGATCATGAGATAGAGGACTATCCCACGCTGATAGCGAGGTTGTGTGATAAAGGAGCACTCCAACCTCCCCTGACTCTGAACTTGCAAATAATGAGGTCTAAACCACACGAGGAAGACCCAAATGTAAATATCATGCTTTGAAGTGGTATTACGACAGGAGATGAAAAATGCAAACAGCCCGAGGAGAGTGCCTAGGTTTGCAAGGCTCCAACAAATGAACCAGAATTTGATTTAGAGCGTGCTAAGGAGACATTCATGGAAGCTAAGAAGAGCTTCGCGGATGCCTCCACTTCAGGAAGTAAAGACAAAATGGAACCGAAAATGGAGAGACATGTATGAAGTTATTACGTGATAACCAAGCTGTTAAGGGTTTGCAACAACTCATCACTAGATGCACTAGAACCACTCCATGAGAATCGTGCATAGTCCAGAAGCTCGGAAAGCACACAACATGAACAGGAAGGGAGATGAGATTGACCGCGCAGATCGGGGAATATGAAATGGATCAAGTGATTTTGGATCTAGGATCGGATGTGAATGTCCTTCCAAAGAAGACATGGGAGCACATGGGTAGGCCTACGCTGCAATGGTCTTCTATTCAATTGTGAATGGTGAACCAGCAAAAGATCCTACCTATGGGAAGATTCTTGGGAATAACGGTAGATATCGAAGGTGCGAGCATGCTTGCAGATTTCGAAGTGATAGAGATTGTTGATGACAATAGTCCCTATCCTACACTACTGGGAATATATTGGGCCACTGACATGAACGGAGTGATAAATCTAAAGAAGTGCAATATGATTTTTGAGAAAAAGCCACTGCGTGTAATGGTACCTTTAGAACTTACGAAAGGATCGCGCTACACAAAGCTAGTGTGTGACTAGAACAACGATGATGATCTAGACTGTACCTACAAGATAACCACGCAGGAGTAGGACTGGGTGAATCTAGTAGCAGATGGGAGACTCTCTTGGGAACACAAAAGCTCCTGTACCTCAATTCAGATGAGGAAATAGAACGATGGTAGAACTGGTTACACGAGGTAACCATGCTCAACTATAACATGATGACAAGTTCGATGCACTGTGTGGCAATAGAGGTGAGACATTTGCCTATGTACGACAGGTTGAGCGAGGTGGATGATTTCCTGAACAAATTTAAAAGAGAAGTACTGGAATAGAAGAGATTCGATGCTCTTAAATGGGTACTGCGTTCTATGCTCGCAAGGTGGTGAGGTATGCACCAGCAGAATTTTGAGGACTGGCATGAATGTAGAAGGATGATGTGCCTATGATTTGGGACCCCTAATATGTCGATGAAAGCCAAGTCTAATGGATGAAATAGCCCGTGCGCCCACCTATACATATGGATATAAGCATACGGTGTGCAACCTGCATGAAGGCACATAGTTTGCATGGTATGAAACATGGTCTACGAGTAGGAACAGGCAAAGCAATGGCGCAAACAATGACCAAAAAGTATGGTAAGACCAAGCATGCAGAAGCATATTCACATAGAAGCTTTTGAAAAAGCATGTGAAACACTGAATGCAATCCACCATGTGAAGTGAACTGACTGGGACTTGCACGTACCAACGGTTCTATGGGCTTATAGGACCATGTACAAAACCCTAACTGTGCGGGCACTTCTGAACCTGAAGTATGAAGCAGATGTTGTAATCCCTATGGAGCATGCAAAGCCTAGTCTGTGCATAGTAGCACCCATAGATACGATGGTTCGTGAAGCTCAGAAAGAAGGGATCACACGACCACAAGAAACAGAAAGCATGGGACTTGAGGAAGAAATCCAACAGGGAAATCTTAGACTCCAAGAACTTGAAGAAGAAAGGATACAATTATGAAAGAAAATTGCTCTGATGGATGCGGAAGTCAAGAAGCCGGAGGACGAGATAAAGGATGGTTTTCTCGCCGAAAAAACTAGGATGGTAAGGTAAGGTGTGTATGATCATGTTGACAAGTTTGAGAACTATCGTCGTGAATTGATTAGTCTGATGCCTTGGCTTGGACTGCATATTGCTAAGCATAGTGACTAGGGTAGCAAGTTGCAAATGGTGAAGTGCGCGATGCCAACCATAACAATAAAAGGTGGGGATTCTCCAGGAACCATGAGGGAGGATCAGATGGAACTTTACACAGGTGTTGCAGCCACTTGACTAGCGAAGGGAAGGACAGCCTTAGCACTTTAGGCAGTTGGAAGGGAGTGCGGGACTATAAACTAATATGCCCAGAAGCTGCACGATATTGGAGATGCGCGTAGAAGCAAAGAGTTACAAGGTCTGCGACCACACACTGGGGGTTGCTCTGCCACGCAGGTTGGTCAGAAAGTGATCGTTGAGGTCACCATTCATGATGGGATGCTCGACTTGAGGCCAAATGGAGCAAGCGGTAGGCATTGGAGACGCGATTTATGGGAAAGATATGGGAAAATCTGTCGCCAAGAAAGAATTAATGAACCAGAATTGGGGGGAACGGTTGAATTCGAATTCAAAAAGAACTATAAAATACAAAGGGCTACCCAACAAACAACACTTGGTAATTTGCAAATTGAGCGATTGAGCTGAGCCCTGAGTGTTGTGAGCCGAGCATTGATTGAGCCCCTGAGTTCGCAAGTGTTGGATTTCAAGATGAGTACGGTGACAACTGCTAAGGATGTTATGGACATAGCAAAAGTGGGCGTTGAGAAAGCCGTGCAGGCCCTAACTATGGGGGATGTTCCAAAAGGTGTCGGGATTATGGAAGAAATCCTGAAATCGCCATTGTGAGCCGAGCATTGATTGAGCCCTTAAGTTCGCAAGTGTTGGATTTCAAGATGAGTACGGTGACAACTGCTAAGGATGTTATGGACATAGCAAAAGTGGGCGTTGAGAAAGCCGTGCAGGCCCTAACTATGGGGGATGTTCCAAAAGGTGTCGGGATTATGGAAGAAATCCTGAAATCGCCATGGACGCCAAGACCCAAGAAGGACAAACAAGAAATGGCTCCCATACACATGTCCCCGCAAAACCCGCTGCATAGAAAACTGTTGATGGAGGAGAAGGGAAAAGCCATCGCTATAGAAACAAATGAGGAAGAAGAAGTTTTGTAGGAGCTTTTCATTGCAAAAGAAGAAGTTTTGCAGGAGCTTATCATCGCAGAAGAAGAAGATGAAGCCATGGAGGTGGATACTCAGCCTATGCACTCTACAACAAAATTACCTACCTATGTCCCCCCGCAAAAAGGGAAGGCCAAAGTGCCCAACAACCTGGACGAGACCAAGAGCTTGCTCCAGACCCCACTCCTCCTAGATGGCATCATGTTTAAAGGCACACACCTAGGCTGCGTGCCAAGCATGAAATTCGAAGATTAGGACCTTGTTGACCATGAGAGGTTCCCTCACCTTAAGACCAGAAACCTCATGAAGCAGAATACCACAAGGGTGGTGACAGCATTAGAGCCGCAGAAGTTGTTGCGCGGAGTGGAAAAGGCTGAGCTACTAAACCTACTCTGGGTGCAAAATTTCCACCACACCCCAATAACCATTTTTGTCATCAGGCAGCTGCTCTACTTGGTGCATGATGGGTGTTTATGGCTGAAGGAGCCCATCCCCATCATGGAAGACTTCATTCATTGCATCTCCCAGCTTCCATACAAAAGAGAGGACCCCGCATCCATATCAGAAGGGAAAGGCAGTGATTTGGCTATCACGAAGGCCATGAAGAAGAAGTACAAGCTGGAAAAGAAGAAGAGGGGTTACGTCATCTCTATTATCAAGGACAAAGCAGTATGTGTGGCAACCCAAATCCTCACAGGAAAAGTTATGCGCAAGTGCCACACAGGCGAGGTACCTTCATCAGTGGTTGCACTAGTCGAGTAGTACGCGAAGGGGGTCCAGTTTTTCTAGTCTGAATTCCTCTGGACGGAACTTTTAGAGAATTGCCGCAAAGCCTAGGAGTAGGGTGAAACCTTCCTGCCTGGAGGACATTCAATTCCCCATAATTGACAGAGATTTACTGGAGGCCACGAAGCACGCTTTTCTCTAGGCTACGAAGGATGCTATAAGGATACGCGACAGCAAGATCTTCTAGGTGCTCATGGAGATGAACATCCAAATTTGGATCAACCATAAGTCGCAATTGTCGCCCACGGTTTGCAACATTCTACAGAGTTTTGTAGAATTCAAGGCAGACATGCATAACATATATATCAGGGCGCGCAAGGATCTGACGAAGTAGTGGACAAAGCTACCCTTTGTGGCCACTGATGATGCCATTGTCAATGTCTTGGAGGCATGGCCACCAGAATGGCATGCCCTAGACATTGCAAAAATCGAGAAGTTGGTAGCACAAAAGAAGAAGGATGATGCCAAGCTGCGCATCACATAATTGGCTGAAAAACGAAGAAAGGAAATAACAACAGCTGAAGTGTAGGCAACACAAGACGGAGTACAAAAATTAGCTGTGCAGGAAAAGGCTGCAGCAGTAGCAACAACACAGGAAGCAGCCATGAAGGCAGGCGAGGACCAAACAATGCCTTCGCAGGGGCATGAAGAAGAGGAAGCAAAAACAGAAGAAGGAGGCATGGAACAATGAACTGCATCCACACAGTTGAAGTGCCAACACCCAGCAAAGCGGGCAGGGTTGCGGAAGAAGGTTAAGGCCTCGAAATTGTCCATTCACCTGATCACCCTAACCGAGGGTGATCTGCATGACATCGGTGAGATGGTGTGCGATGTCACAAATGAGTCTCTCCAAGATTTCATGCAAGAGAACCAGATTGTGTTGGGGGCCCTTAGAGCACAGTTGCAGGAATTACAGGCGTGCCCCCCTCAGGTTGGTACCCTTTCAACCAACTTCATAGTCAGATCCACGATAATAGAGCAAATTATGGGCACGGGGATGATGAACACAATAGTGCTGCAGAAAGGGGCACTAGTGACATCAAATGAGGCTGACAGGCCGTTAGTTAGCACACTGAAAGGTCTCGCTGTAAATATAGCTACCCTTCCATGCGAGACATTATATATGTTGTAGGATGGAATAACTGCAGAGTTGTGAGCTAGGGAGAGCCACGTGCTCCAAGTCCTTTGTGAGAAGAAGATAAATATGGAACAACTAAGCTTGCAGTGCGATGAATTGGTGTCACAAAATATACAGCTGATGCAGGTGATAGATGACACTTGCCAAAGTGTCTCAGAGCTGTCCATCCTAGCAGATATACTAGTGGAGGTGCGGATCCATAGGTTAGAAGCAGGGGCTTGCGAGGCCAGAGAGGAAATGACAAAGGTTCAGCTGGAGTTGAATCTTTAGATCGTTAAGCTGCGATTAAAGGTGCAACCATCAACTCCCCCGGAAGTTAGAGAACAGCGCGCTAGTGCTATCACAACGAGATTGGAGGAAATTGGAGGTGCAGTGCGAGACTACACCAACATGTTGGAAGAATCATTTGAGGTCCTCACAACTCTGCAGGAGGACCCCAACATCCAGTGCTTAGAGACAGAGGTGCAAGAACTCGAACAGCAATATGACATTGTCGGAGGAACTGCACAAATGGTCGTCCTCACCTAGAGGCTTGCATGGATGCAACATGCTAAAGCACTGAAGGAGCAAGTGGACATGGCTCGACATAAGCAAGCAATCCTAAAAGCACACATCCAGCCTTGGATCGACGAGGTCTTCACCATCATGGCATACATCGAAGGCAAGCTTACACATATACAGGGGATGCACACATTGATGCACATAAGCACTCCTAACATAGAGGTCTCGAAACAACGTATGCATCAGATCCAACAAGCAGTAGCTCAGTGCGCTGCTGACCTCCGCACAGTTCGAGAATGGTTGGAGGGACTCTGCACAAAGATTTTCGCACTGATAGGGTGACTGGAGGGCGAGTCACGATGTTTGTGTTGGGGGCCTGTTGGGCATGGAATCCCCCCCCCCAAGGCATGTTTTGGGGCTCAAATCCCAAGTTTTGACCGAATCTTGTTGGAAAGATTTGTGAATCGCAGGCACAGGGCGCAAAATTATGATCGAGTCACAGGGTTGTCTGCCCTAGTTTTGTAATGTAATGTCAGCTGGATAGACCTACCCATGGTCCGCGGACCATGGGATTGTATAAATAGAGCGAGGCTCTAAGTAGAGAGAGAATAGTAAGAAAGGAAAGTCTAAGTGACTGAGTCGCAAGTGTAAAGTGTGTCTTTGGGTTGTAGAGTAGGAGAAGGCTCTGCAGCTAAGTGTGTAGAGGCCTAGTAGTCCGTAGCTGAGTGCGTGGACCCCTGCAGCTGAGTGCGCAGGGTGGAGTCAAGTCTGTAACTGAGGAAGGAATTAATAAAGAGAAGTTTTATCAAAATTTTGTGTATTTGTTCACGGGTTAATGCATGTTTGATATAATTTGCAAATATACTATTTATTTACTACGTGCACCTATATGAATGGTTTATGTTGTTAAGTATAACATAAAGCACACAAGTAGGCTAACATAATCAACTAACAATGGAAATACCAGTAAGGTCTTGGGTAATAACGCAGAAGCGCAACATTCAGCCCTTGAATAGGGTTGCGAGAAGGCAGTATATGGGGCTACGAGGTATGGGATATTGTGGGAAGCAACCTGTGCGTAGGGTCAAACTGCAGACCACTTGAACTCATTAGACATCTCCAGGGTGCGAAAACCTGGTTCTAGCACCCTCCCATACTACTTCAGGTGAGACCTCGATCCATGCTCTGCGGACTATTGCCGAAAGGGCCAGTAGTACTGTGATTTGTTTGGCTAACTTAGCTCTCAACTTGGGTCAGGCCCCAATAAGCCAACAAGTATTGTCTTGACATACTTCCTCTGGTTTAACCAGAGCTTCCTCTTTTCCCAGTCTCTTTTAATTTTCATGGACAACATATAGTTTGAAGCACCAAGATCTTTCATGTTGAATTTGGAGGACAATTGGGTCTTTAAATCCTGGATAATTTCTTTGTCATTTCCAATCAACAACATATCATCCACATACAAGACTAGATAAATAACACGGTCACCAATTAATTTAAAATAAACACAGTGATCTGCCTTTCTTCTAGTGAATCCAAGTCCTCGTATAAATGTATCAAATTTCTGATACCACATCCTTGGTGACTGTTTTAGCGCATATAGAGACTTCTTTAACTTGCATACCAATTCTTTCTTACCCTTCACCGCAAAGCCTTCAGATTGCTTCATGTAGATCTCCTCTTCCAAATCCCCGTGAATAAATGTTATCTTCACATCCATCTATTCGACCTCAAAATAAAAAATAGCAGCAATAGATAAAAGTAATCTAATAGAAGCTACCTTGGAAATAGGAGAAAAAATATCACCAAAATCAATTCTCGACACCTAGGAATAACCTTTTGTTACCGACAAAGCTTTGTATTTTCTCCACCTTTCCTTCTGCATCTGTCTTCTTCTTGAACACCCATTTGCTACCAATGGGTTTCCTTCCAACTGGCAACTCCACCAGATCCCAAGCCTCACATTTGTGCAAAGATGCCATTTCATCAACCATGGCCTCTTTCTAGAGTTTTCCATCCTCTAAATCTACTGCTTCCTTCACAGTTCTGGGATCATCGTTAGTAATAGATAAAGAAAAAATTGAATAGAAAGCAGATGGACTATACCTTTCTGGCTGCGTTCTTTCTCGAACTGATCTTCTCACACCTGGAGTTTGTGGCTATTCATCTTCTGATTCCTCCTCTGTTATAGAGTCTGATTCTTCCTCTTTTAGCTCAAACTCTATCTTCGTAGGTTCCTTTGGTTGGACTTCATGTTTAAAACACATCACTATCGGTGCATATTACATGAAATAATAAAACAACGCCCCTCTCCCCTTCTTGATTGCAATTGCGATTTCGTATATTGCAAAAACTCCTCCCCCACCGATTGCGATATCATCCCACCTGCCAGTTGCGATATCGCAACGTTCTTTCCCTCTTCGCTGATATCGCATATCGTAGAACCCTTCTAACTTACTGATTGTGATATTGCAATCAAGGATCGAAAAATCTTGAATTTCCCTCCACCAAACCCCTTCCCACTTCCCGATGGCGATGTGCAATTTCCTTTGGACGTGACATGTTATATATTATGATTTCTAAATTTTTAGGTTCCTCTTCTTGTTAAAATAGGAAAAATCAGTGTAAACGCTCCTCTCTGTATCACGATTTCCATACAATATAGGCCCATCCCATATGCGATTGTGATAAGGATCAATGGCCCAAATTTGATCAGCCCGGATCAGACAGCTCAAATCGACGGTTCATAATTCTTCTCGATGGTCAATATTAGTTCATTTTTTCACGCCCCCTATCGTGATTTCTAGTTGTTTTCATATAACCTTCCATATTTTCTCAACTGAAAGACCACATCCTCCATTCACAGAGCATGAGATCACTCATTTCGTTGTCGCTCAGAGGACAATGAGGACCTTTTCAGCACATTTTAAGCAGTAAAAGGAGATAGCATTGCACATTCACTACAACAGTTTTCAAAACCAAATATAGTAAAAAGTGGAACAACAACAAAATTCATCAGCCAACAAGATTAACAATAGTGTCTATTCGAGGCCTCAGTTACACTAGAATGCCTAGAACAACACCAGTGCTCAGCCAAATGATATTTTTAGCAATTTGAACTATTTTTATGAATTTTTGTAACACATCTTGAATTCTATTTCAAGATATTTATTTTGTAAATAATTCTATAAATACTTCAGATTTCGAAGTATTGTAGGTTGGATGTTTGTGAATCATAGCTTTGGAGCTAGTGTACATTTTTCAGTAATATAACAGACAATTGTAGTTATTATTTTGGTATTCTTGTGGTATGTTTCAATGATAGTGTTTTCTCTAATATTTTTTTTTCCTAACATCGCTAGCTTTTCTTGTGATCATCTCATGAGTTTTAAACAAAATTCATAGGTTATATGCTTTGTTTTGTTGAGATTTTCATGTTAGTTTTCTTTCTTCTTAATGAATGAATTCATGGTTACATGCTCATTCTGACCCTTTACCTTTTCATCTATGCACCACCCCGACAATCTATTTTTTTCATTGATCGAGCCTATCTTGCCCCATTATATCTCTACAATTAATCATTAGAAACCTTAGCCTAATTCCTATATCTATGACCTTCATCCAACAAACTCTAAAATCAAACACCATTGAGTTTAATAACTAGCCTAACATCTGAATTCTCTCTCCAACCATTTCATTTGCCGTGAGATTCTTGAGAGAGCCCTCTTTGATTTGGTAGGGCTAGCTACCAAGTCTAAAGATTGGTTTAGGGTTACCTCCTTGGATTCCTTTCTCAACCTTGGGACACTGAGGAGTGCTAACAACAACCACGAGAGCTACTCTCGACCTGCAAACACAACTATGTAAACAATTAGTACGAGCATGAAATAATGTGCAAAAACAAAAAGATTTACCTGAATAGCTTACACATGATAAAGAAGGTCACGCCTACAAATAAAAGAGTTAACCATAAAACAATGTTCTAGCCAAGCCACAACTCTATCACGATAAAAAGAATGATGACCATGAACACCCTGAAAACCTCTCACACATGTGTGTCATCCACATCTTCATTCATAGGAACCTCAATATAAAACTGAAACTTTTTATTAGCAATAAATCTCACCAAATGAGACTCTTCCAACCAATCATCAATTCTATCATGAAATTCAAAATGATAAACATGAGAGGCTTGAAAATCATTTAAAGATGAGAATATGTTAGATAAAGGAGCACCAGAGAAATAATTTCATGAAGAATATATAATTTGATCTTGTCCAGGGATCTTGTCAAAATCGTGAGGACCTGACATAACCATCAACAGAAGCTGAAGTGCCTCACCCTCTTGACAAGTCTTTGAACTCTCAAATGATGATCATCGAATTTTGGTGGTTTAGAAAAATCAATAGGTGTGTAAAAACAACTATACTACGTGTATTAATGAACACATTTTTGACACCACTAACTTGATCGAATACGACATTTAGCTCATGAGACTTTTTATGAATAAAATATCTGGATGAATCAAATGGAGGACTTCCTTGAACATTCCAAGTTGTAATTCCTTCCTCCTCACCTATTAAATATGTGTGATTAAGAAAATCATATACAATGGATTCAGCCTTCTAATATTCTAGTCGTGAAACAAAACCATGATGGATCTCGCAGTAATGAAGGCCAACAAGATAGAGATCTAACAAAATTAGAGAAATCATTGGTGTAAAATACTCAACAAACACATCAAGGTACAATGAATAGTGTGTTGAAGATGAAGGTGAAAAGACCCATATGGAGAAACATCAATTGCAACTCAATGAGATTCTAAACTCAAATCCTGCAGACCAAAAAGCATGAATGTAATTGGAAGTAAATGGCATGCGTATCCTTGTCGTAGAAATTTGTAGTGTAAGAACTTAAGACCATTTGATAATTGTTTGTAACTAATTTAAAACATATACAAAGAAGTGTGAAGGACAGGATTAGAGTTCAACAGTTGATTATTGGGTGGTCACGTTGTGTTTCTGTAGACTATGGCACCGAGAGCACTCAAATTGTGGAGAGTTCATAACTTAAACTTGTGATTCAAGAAATCCCTGCTAAATTTAGGGAAAAATTGACAGAAAATATGCCCAAAAAACTCCAAAACATATAACAGATAGACTATAGCTAAATTGTCTATGTGGGGCAGATCTTGTGCACTTCTTCTAAAACTACTACAACATACACACATACACATTGTAACTGCAATGAGGAATTTAGTGTCAATACTATGTTGATAATAAATATCAATGCAGTCCACATCCAAACTCTTCAAGCTTGCTTCGTAGGAAGCACAAACAAATACATGACCTCCTTTAATTTGTGGTTTTCCATCTACAAAACTAACTCCAAACTTTGTGGCTAATTGGAATTTCTCCCTAATTCCTTTAATGATCGGCAACCAATAGACCACATATGAGAATTATATCAACTTGACTAAATGTAGGTAATATATATTTCAAGAAAGGGTGAAAGCCACATGCACGCAGTATCACCTTCACAAAAAGGAGTTTGCTGGTGAAAGGGTCATAAACATCCAAAGTGTCCAAGAAAGTGATTCCCTCAAAAATGGCATGGTGGATGATTGATAACATCTCTTCCTCAAGAAGAGGAGGGCCATAGCTACCGGAAGTCATCCATATGCACCCTAAACCCTGTGTGGACACTTCAAATCCTGGGGATGCCAAATGTAATCTGGGCATTGATTATATTTATGTCATTGTTCTGCTCTTTGTACAATAGTCAATTAATCGATCGGATAAAATATTATTATATCTTTTTCCTGTGCATGTCTCTTGTTTTTTGTCTCTCTCTTTGCCTCACTCATTGGTCTGCTTATTGTAATGTACTTCGGCCATCATATTCTCTTCCAACCTTATACATTAGGGGCATCTATTATATCTTAAAAATCCACACCCTAGGGTATAAGAGAAAGGAACAACCTTTTCCAAGACAAAGTGTCAACTTGTGATCAGTTAAACATTCCAAAAATGTGATTTTAGTGGCTTGAACACTCTTATGTAGTGTTAATAGTAAAATACGAGGCCTATCAAGGCCCTTTACTAGTGTAATGGGTGAAACAAAAGTCTAGAAATTCCCTTTTTCCATAAAGATCAAGAAACAGAGTGAAAGTTGTAATGGATAAGCATTGATTTGGTCCTATTTGATCAGATCATCATTGATTTGGTCATGTTTAGTCATGTTTAATCATAACCTATGATACAGTCAAGAATGTGTCTAGGTTCAATGTGACCAATCATGAAGGAAATCTATATAAGCAAAGCTCTCCATTATTCACATGGGAGGAACATTATTGTATGCCGAAACAATGGAGAAATGTTTCGTGATAAAGTTATTCTAGCATGTCCTGATTTTGGTGAGTATAGAAGTTAGGAGAGTGGTCTAGGAAGGATTTGCAAGAGTTTTCATCCATGTACTTCAATTCATGAGCAATGAAAAATAATGGAAACTTCCCCATTTACATTCATGTATCCTTTTCTTATGTTCTATGAGTGATTTGGTTTGCAAGCACTAACATTCTGATTGGAGAGAAATATGAAGGTCTTGTTGTTGTTTGTGCACAGATTTCAAGGAAGAATTAGGAGCCAAAATATCTAGGAGATATTCTTCCAAGTTGGTTGCATTAACAAAGAATGGATTCTAGTCATAGCAAGGTAACTCTTTCATATTTTCTCCTTGACTACTTGTGTATTCTTAGAGGTTTTTTTCCTTATTTCATCATGTTGTACACACACACACACCTTCTAGGTAGACCTAGGAAAAGTCTACTGGAATTAAAGTAGATTATTACTGTAAGTTAAATTTTCCCATAATAGAGGGTTTGGGGATGGCCAATTGTATGATGATATGGTGCAATTGAGATTATGGTTGGGTGGAGATTCGTCTCCCACATGTTGCTTATGGTCAACAATATTAAGAAAACAATTATAGAAATTGTCAACAATTCCAATTTTGTATACTAGCTAAAAAATGCGCTGAATTTTCCTTGTCTTTGACTCGTAAGTCTAACTCATTTTATAAAAAAACTAGATATAAGATGTTCATAAAAACTACAATAATGAATATGCCAAAAAGTTTAAAAAATATGTGACTTATAGCCTATGCACTTGTTAGCTATTGTATTTATGTGCCTATTGACTATGGTATTTATGCCCCTACACTAACATGAGAATAACCATAAGATCATGTATTTAGGTGGGGGTATTGAACACAGGACAACTTTTCATTGGATAGAGCCATATAATCAATTAAGATTATTATAAAATCCAATTGTAATACTTTTGAGAAACTTAAAGTTAAAGAAGTTTTATCAAAAGTTAGATATCTCTCCATTGGACCATATTAAAGCATATGCTATGATTTTTATTACATGAACAATTAGAGATACAAAGAAAGAAAATAATTTTGACAGATATTATGTGTTTACATCAATAAATACACTTATTAAGAAAGTAAATTCTTTATCTAATGAAAAACAATTTCGAATCTATATACTATTTTAAATTTTGTATTAAAATTATTTTATAATTTTATAATCTTATATATTAATATTAATTATATAATATTTTACTTGAAATTCATTAATATTTTTGTGGTTGGTTCTCTAGTGATATTTAATTTGTATTCATAATTTATATCTATGTAACCATAAATATATAATTATTATGCATAATTATTTTATTAAGATTAAGTATTTAAATAAAAAACATAAGCGTCGGATTATATAGTCTTTCACAACATTATATATTCACTCAAAAAAACATGAACCTTGGCTCTTACACATCGTGGATTATAATGTACATGGTGAATTACATGTCAATGGAAAAACAGGAGGAACCTCCTATCTAGTAATAATTTTTCTTTGCTTGTAGATAATAATGCTAAAATGAATCATATGGCATCCTTCCATGAAGATAAAGGAGGTGTTTCTGAGTTCATCCATGTGAAATCCTTGAAAGCTCCAGTATATCGATCTCCAAAGAAACCGCAAGTGGAAATTACATTTTCTATTTCATCCATGTCCTTAATTGTGAGCTTAACAGAAAGAGAGTCAATATTCTCCTCTAAGTTCTTCACTTTGGTCGTTCCAGGAATTGGTGAAACATCATCTCCCTGATGGTGAACCCAAGCAAGTGCAAGTTGCCCTGGGGAGCATCCCTTCCTTGAAGCTATTTCCTTTATCTTTTCAAATGTGACAATATTTTTTTCCATATTCTCTGCATTAAACTTTGGCACTATCTGAAAAAAAAAAAAAAAAAAAATTAATAATTTTAGAAATTTGGGTCTCTACATGTATAAGAAAAGCTCTAAATGAATGAACAATAATATGCAACATTATCAATGCAGTGATTAATAGAAACTTTAAAAGTATACTTTGATTTATAGTTATTTGATATAAAGATAAACTTTTAACTTTATTAACAAGGCTATTAATCACACTTACCATTGTAATTCTTTTTTCAAGGGCGATAAATTTTAGTTTTACACTGAAAATATATTAATAGAAAATAAATTTAGAACATATTTTTTAAATGTTATAATAAGATATACAGTGGCACATCCTTATTATGAGATTTGATTCCACATTAATACATTTTCAAAAATATCATATGAACTTCTAAAAAATTCAATATGTTATATGCACACAAATTAATTTCAGACAAAAGCTACAAAAAAGGATCAAAGCTCATAGGGCAAAAACAAATGCATTCTACAACTTATAGTTACCCAACATCTAATGTAAAAGAAAATCAGCTTTGCACTCTACAACCTACAATGATTCAATCCCTATTGTGAAAGAAGACCTTTCTTGCCATCTATAACATGAGGTGATTCAATCTCTAATGTCAAAGAAAAAAAGGTTACCTAAAAATATACATAAAAAATAATCTAAATTATATAAAATAAAACTCACTTAAAAGTAAATACAAGAATAAGCAAAGGCTACATAGTAGCTAGTACTTGTTACCTTAGCTTAAATATAGGCTAATTAAACTAAAAAATAATAAAGACAAAGATTTCATCATAAAAATAAAATAACTAATAAAATATTGTATTGTTGAATGTCATCACCAAAAATTAAGAAATATAATTAACTAATATTGTTTATATTAACATATATACACTTGTGAAAACAATATTGGAATTACTCCGCTGCAAATCTTGGAGCGAACCGGCGCGCGCATTTTGCAGCTGATCCGTTCTGCCCGATCTTGGCCTCCTGAACCCTGCGTTCTCTGCATGCAGTGGTTGGCAGATCCATGGACCGTTCTGCCGGACTCTGACCCTCCTGCTCTTAGGGTTTGAATCAATGGAGGGGTTGGGCTCTCCTCAGACACTTCCCCCGCCTCCTCCGCCGAGATCGCCAACTAAGGCCTTCTCCCAACCCCTGGCTGGCCTCCCAAAGAAGAGAACAGTAGATGCAGCGAAATTTGTTAAAAAACTAGATGATATTCCGGTGATCTCTCTTCCGCCAGAAACCCCGATCCAGGTCGCTCTGTCATTAGCTGAACGGGCTCTCATCGGCCAGTTTACAGGTCTATGGCCATCTCCAAAATCCACTGAAAGCTGGGTCAATAGAAACTGGGTGTCACTAATCAAAGAAAATGTCACTTCATATTTTCTGGGGAGAGGATTTTTCCTATTCAAATTCACATCAAAGGAAGACAAGGACCTGATCTTCCAAAACGTCCCCTACTTCATGGGCCCTCAA
This sequence comes from Pinus taeda, assembly GCA_000404065.3. NCBI lineage: Eukaryota > Viridiplantae > Streptophyta > Pinopsida > Pinales > Pinaceae > Pinus > Pinus taeda. The sequence goes on along the minus strand of APFE031001952.1, from coordinate 289,307 downwards.
GGTTTGTACCTGAACAACTGGACCCCGGACTTTGATCTGACAGTTGATGTGCCCAAAGCAGTCCCGGTATGGGTCAGACTGCAAAATCTCCCAGTGTACTGTTGGAATTGGGACTCTCTGAGACATATTGGAAACGCCCTGGGGAAATTCATAGACCGAGCAAACAACAAAGATCAATATGACTGCGCCATGATCTGCGTAGAGGTGGATCTAGAGGTGGGATTACCAGAGGCCATCACATTAAAGGTTGGAAGTTGGACGCATCTACAAAAACTAGATTATGAATAACTGCCCTTCAAATGCCGAAAATGCCATGTTTATGGACATTTTGCCAGAGATTGCCTGAACAACAATTAGACTGTGCAAGGGAAGGAGGACGGATGGAACCAAGTCAAGAGATCCAAAGCTCACCCTAAGAATCAGAAACCGGGAGGCCCTACCGGCAAAGGGCCACACCAGACTACTGCTCACTAGATCTCGACCAAGACTGCGCCTGAAAACAAATTTGACCCTCTGAGTTCGCAAACAGAGGGCACCCAGGAGATCAAGCTTCAAAAAGAGTTAGAAATGGTTCAGGAGACCGAGGCCCATAAAGCAACTCCTCCAGGAAAAGGTACCCCCTCAGCCTCCCCCAAAGGAGCCAACTCTGTAGATCCCAAGGACAAGAATCTAGAAGAGGAGGAAGAAGAACATGGATTTGAAGAATCAGAAGAGGAAGGGGAAATAGGAGAGTCCCAAACCTCAGTAAGAAGATCTACAAGAGGAAGGAAAACAGACAGAGAAAAAAGGGAGCAGGAGACCTACAAAGAAAAACTTTAGGGCAGCCAACCAACCCTCGAAAAATTGCTAGCACCAAAGTCAAAGATGCTGAAAAGCCAGTTCCAAGGCTCCAAGGGAGCCCACCAGAAACACAAATAATGAAGATCATATCCTGGAACTGTAGAGGTATGGGGAGTAAAGCTAAGGAAGAAGCTATCAGAAATTTAATCAGAACATAAATCCCAGACATACTTCTCGTCCAGGAGACAAAGCTGGAAGACACTGTCTTCCTCCAAACAAGTAAGAAACTCTGGTACAAAAGTGAAGCAAGAGCAATTTCTGCCTGGGGAGCCTTGGGAAGAATTGGCACTTTATGGAACATGAGCAAATTTACAGTCCTATTTGAGGCTAGAAATACCTACTGGTTACTGCTGAAAATGCAGAACCTAGTCACCAAGGAAATCTTCTGTCTTTTTAATGTTTATTCTCCAATCAATGTTGGGGAGAAAAAGCACTGTTGGGACTCCATAAGACAACAAGCAGATTTGAAAAACTTGGAGAATATTATAATAGCCGGAGACCTCAACCTCATTCTCCATTCTTCCGAAAAAAGGGGAGGCAGCATAGTACGAGATCCAGCAAGGGAATGGGTGGAGGAAATTTTGCAGGACTGGGACATGCTGGATATGAAATCCTCTTCCGGTAAGTACTCTTGGTCCAATAAAAGATTAGGCCCAGGCCATATTGTTTCCAGGCTAGATAGATTCTTTATTCAAAGCTCCTTCTTGCTACTAGGTCTAGAACCAAGAATGAATATTCTTCCTAATAGCATTTTGGATCATAAGCCCATTAAACTAGAGCTTCTAGGTCATCTTGATTTGGGCCCTATCCCATTTCGTTTTAGCCCACTCTGGATTAAGGAGCCAGACTTCATGCAAATTGTCAAGGATTGTTGGAATCAGTCGGTCAAAGGCTCGCCTTTCTATATTTGGGAAGAAAAGCTCAGGAGGGTAAAAGGAGCCCTCAAAAGATGGGCTAAAACTCTGTCTAATCCGGCCTCAGACAGAAAATCATTGAAAATCTTGCTTGATTCCCATTAAAAGAGCATGGAGAAGGACACAATCACTAAGGAGGTGTTTGATCAAGAATCCCAACTGCAGCAGCGTTATCACAAGGCTTGCATAGCTGAAGAAGAACATTGGAGATTAAAATCCCGCAATCTCTGGCTCAAAGCTGGGGATAGGAACACTGCCTTTTTTCACAAACAAACCCAGGTAAGGAAATGTTTCAACACTATCTCAGAGATCAAAGAAGAGAATGACATTCATAAAGATTTTGAATATATAAAGAAAACAACCTTTTTACACTTTCAAAGCTTGTATAGTGAGGACAAGGATCCGAACCAAAATTCAGACCTGCTAGATGTTGTTCCCTCTGTAATATCTCAGCAAAAAAAGGAAACTCTTGAGGCCATAATCACCAAAGAGGAAGTGGAAAAGCCCTTTTTGATATGGATCCAGATAAGGCCCCTGGGCCGGATGGCTTCTCAGCCAGATTTCTCCAAGTCTGCTGGCCGATTATAGAAAAGGACTTGCTCAGAATGGTGCAAAAATCTCAGAATACGCAGAAAATAGGAGGCAACACAAATTTTGCCTTCTTAGCTCTTATCCCCAAGGAAAAAGGCGCCAATACCTTCAGCAGATTTCGTCCGATCTCCCTATGTAACACTGGATATAAATTAATCACCAAAATAATTGCAAACAGATTGAAGCCCATTCTTCCTAAAATAATCCCTGAGAACCAAGGAGGCTTCATCCAAGGAAGGCAGATCGTGGATAACTTCTTTCTCGTCCAAGAGGCAATTCACTCAAGTCTTCTTCGAAAAGAGCAAGGTATGGCAATTAAAATTGATTTAGCCAATGCATTTGATCGAGTAAATCATAGTTTTCTGTTAAATGTTATGAGCAAATTTGGGTTTGGAGAAAATTTCATTAAATGGATCCGGGCATGCATCTCGGAGCCATGGATCGCCCCATTAGTGAATGGAAGAGCCACTGACTTCTTCAAAGCTTCGAGAGGACTTAGACATGGGTGTCCTCTATCCCCTCTGCTATTTGTCATTCAAGCCTCCGTCTTCAGCGTCCTGTTAAACAAAAAGTTGCAAGATCAAGACCTTAATGGATTGTGCATTGCAAGAGGGGAAAAAAACATAAATCATGCATTGTTTGCGGATGACACTCTGTTACTAGGACCTGCCACACTCTCCTCTGCATCAAAATTCAAAGCGGTTTTGAATGACTTCAGTAAGGCCACAGGCAGTGCTATAAATAAGAGCAAATGCCATATATACAGCTGGAACATTACCCCAAGGGTGTTATCTGATATTTCTAGATGCTTGGGATTCGCAACCTCTTCCACCTGGTCTTCTTTTAAATACTTGGGATTACCTGTACGCCATAAGAAACTTACAAGCAAAGATTGGCTACCACAATTGGAAAAATTCAAATCAAAAATTCAAGCCTAGGGCTACTCTTGGCTAAATACTGCTAGGAAATCAGTTTTAATTAAATCAGTGCTACATAGCCTCCCATTATTCCAATTCATTGGACTACTTGCTCCAACAATCATCATCAAAAAAATGGAAGAACATATCCGGAGGTTCTTATGGAAGGGGGGAAAAAATAATGAAAGAAAAATTCCTCTTATTAGCTGGGAAATCATAACCAAGTTGTTGTGGGAGGGGGGCTTAAAGTTTAAAAATCTTTGCCAACAGAATGTGGCAATGGCAGCAAAGATCATATGGAAAATCATTTCACCCAATCCGTGCTGGGCTCAAGTCGCTCTCTGGAAAAAATACTTCAGGGGACCCCGTACCAGGTGTTTGGATAATGCCATTCAAATGTCTAACTTGACATTCCTGAAGCTGCATGCTAAAGCGGCCCCTTTAATAACATCACACTCATTATGGATTCCAGGTAACGGTAAAAAGGTCAGAATTTGGAGCGATAGAATCATGAATAAAGATCCGGTTGAAAGCAGAGCCTCCCTCATCACGCTGCACAGCTAGATGGACAAAGAGGGTCTGCGCACGTTGTGGGATATCTCACTCTGGAATAACGGTTCCTGGGCAGGTTGGAAACAGATCGACGTGCCAGAGCAACTGTTAAATGACTAGGCCACACTTCTGGACTGTCTGCACGGTTTGGTACCCACTCATAGGAGGATAAGAGACCAGAAAGGATGGGGAACGAGCGTAAAAGGCTACACAGTCTCCCTGGGGTATAACAAGCTGAATGAGCGTCCATATGTTCCTCCCAATCCAGCTCCATGGCGAGGTGTATGGCGCATTCCTTCACTGCCTAAAATCGATTTCTTTGCCTGAAAACTTTGTCACACCAAAATTCTAACCTACGACATTCTTCAGAAGAAAGGCTTTTATGGTCCTTCCATCTGCCCATTATGCAGTGAGAACGCAGAGTCATCTGTTCACTTGTTTCTTGAGTGTAACTTCTCAAAGCATGTATGGTCCTCTCTCATACAAAATCCAAATTTCAAGCTCCCTGGCACCATGGCGGATCTCTTTTCAACCTGGGCATTCAATTACCCCGACCCAACCCCTAAAAATCAGATCATCAGAACAACGTGGGCTGTCCTCCCCAAGATCATAAGCTGGCAGATATGGCTTGAACGCAACAGAAGAATCTTCAGGAATACAAAGCAGAACCACAGGATTTTAGAAAATAAAATCAAATGTCAAATCAAGGAGTGCTTGGCGGATACTAAAGATGACTCCAATCTGAGTCAACAGGACATCACTTGGGGATCGACTCTAGGCCTTCAATTCTAGCCAGCAGTCAAAATCACCCCTATTATTAAAGACTGGCAGATAAGGAAGTTTGAAAATGATCTTCAAGGCTGGATCAAAATGCAAGTAAGACACTCCCTCTTTTTCGATGGGGCAACAAAGGGTAACCCGGGCAAAGCTAGAGTAGGAGGAATCGTTCTAAATCCATCAAGAGAAAAAGTCCAATCCTATGCCTGGGGTCTCGGATATACATCCAGCATTCAAGCGGAGGCCTTAGCCCTCCTACAAGGTCTCAAGAGCCTCAAAGAATTAAACATAAAAGAAGCCAATGTTATAGGAGATTCCGAGATCATCATAAACGCAATGGCTACCAAATCCCCAGCTCTGGATCTTAATCTAACAAGAACGATAAACAGAATCAAAGGCTTGGAAAGCTATTTTCAGGATTTGAGATATTATCATGTGTTGAGAAACCATAATAAAGAGGCAGATAGAGAAGCCAACAAAGCTGTCCTCCTCCCTGTCGGAACCAAGATGAAAGACGGAAAAGAAACTTGGGAACCCTTTCCATAATCTGATCGCTGCCATGTTTTATTGCTGGATACTAAATAAATTTGTCTGCATATTCAAGTGGGGGAAAATCTCTGAAATTGATTTCATGGACTCTTTAGCAAGTAAGAATTCTGCAAGATCCAGCTGCATACTTAGCCACTGCAGAGAGCGGAAACAGGGCAATGAGATTTCCAATGTAATAATTTTTTCGACATTCAGGCCAAGTTGAATACAAACAACCCATAACCGTTTCTATT
>APFE031001952.1:224993-283003 GCA_000404065.3 Pinus taeda | reverse complement strand
GTATTAACTTCTGATTAACAAATTATATGAAAACAAAGAATTTTGGATTGGTCGGTCCCAAGGAAATTCCAATCAAATCTAAAATCAAAAGACAAACTACTCTATGATTACATGAAAATTAAGAAATTTAGATTGGTTGGTCCTTGAGGGAATCTAACCAAAGCCAAAAGCAAAATACAAGTTAACCAAAGATTGACAATGTGGATACATTTACTACTACCTAGTCTTTGAGGCCATAAATGATCATGGGGTATTTTTAATGTTCTTTCTCTTCTTTTTTTATGAATATTTATCCATTCTAAGGAGTTGTCAGGAACAATTGAAGGGGAGACAATGACCATATTTCCTTGAGTCAATTCCATTTATGGAGGGTATGTAACATTGAATGCTTCCTTATCACTATTCGAGTGATCTGATTCATGAAAACGTTTATGCTCACTCGTTGATGAGGCAAATTTCATGGCTATATCTCCTTTATCTCCATTTGAGGCTTGGACTCTAGTGTCTGAGGGATGAGATGGTGCTATGTGTGGCTCAAATGAGGCCGAAGAACTTGATTTGGTTGCATAAGCTTTTGCACCGAAGAATGATTTTTAAGAAAGTATATACATATATTGAATTAGAACATGTTTTAGTTTTTGATCAACAGATTATATGAAAACGAAGATTTTTGGATTAGTCGATCCCAAGGGAATTCCAACCAAATCCAAAATCAAAAGACAAGCTACTCTATGATTACATGAAAATTAAGAAATTTGGATTAGTCAATCCTTAGGGGAATCCAACCAAAGTCAAAAGCAAAATACAAGCTAACCTGGGATTGACAATGCCAATACATTTATTATGATCCTAGTCTTTGAGGCCAGAAATGATCACAAATTTTTTGGAATGCTCTTTCTCCTTTTCTTTTACAAACATCTATCCATTCTAAGGAGTTGTCGAGAACAATTGAAGGGGAGACAATGACCATATTTCCTTGAGGAAATTCTGTTTCTGGAAGGTCTGTAATATTGGATGCTTCCTTATCACTATCAAAGTGATATGATTCATGAAAATGTTTGTGCTCACTCATTGATGAGGCCAAGATCATGGCTATATCTCCTTCGTCTACATTCGAGGGTTGAAATCTAGTGTCCGAGGGATGAGATGGTGTTATGTGTGGCTGAGCTAAGGCTGAAGAACTTGATTTAGTTGCAAAAGCTATGTTGTTGCACATTGCCTTGCTTGAAAACCGAAGAATTTATATATCCTTTTGGGTCTCGTGGGAGTTGCCATCCTCAAATTTTTTTCTTAGCCTCTGGGGTGGAAGAAAGCCCTTGGGAAAAAGGATAGGAATTTTGGAGATGACCCAGTTGTTGAAAGATTTTGCAGTAGAAAGATGTGTTTTCATAGTCCACCAGTTGCAAATAAACTCCACCATGCCAATTGGTTATGATTGGTTTGACAACCCTTTGTTATCATCTACTTCAACATATATGTAGACAAAAGTTATAAAACCTCTCTCAAGCATGTATGTGTCTATCTTAATAAGATGGTTGAGTGAGTTACCAACCCTAGCTAAGATATCTTTGTTTATTAAAGGAATGGGCATATTAGGGAATCTTACTCAGATAAGAGTGCCCATAACTGTCATGGATATAAGGTTTCCATATGCCATGGTTTAAAGGAGAGCCCAACGCGACCCTAGATTTAGGGTCCTTCAGAAAAGCCCTTTGGCTATCCTCTAGATTTTTGAAATTTACCACAAGGAAACCCTTCGAGCACAAAAGTAGTTCCATATTCAGGGACTATGTCTAATTCACCCATTCCTGGAGTAGTTGCTAATGGCCAAAACCCATTAAAATGACAAGTAATGACATACCGCTTATACCATATGCAAGAAATGATGGATTGGGAATGAGTCACCTCAATAGTTGGAAAACCTTCTGCCAATTCCATGATGAAGATTGGCCCTAAAACATCAGATTCAGTTGTGGAGCCTTAGCTTTAGGGCATCATTGAAGGATCAAGATTCTGATGTAGAGGGCCCATCCCTACCTTTGGCTCCACCATTTAGCCTTGAAACTATAAATATTAATGCGTCATTTTTTATTATATAATCTCTAAGTGAGTTCCTTTCCTAAAGCTGCCTACCTCCGTGTAGGAGCCACATTAAGACAAAGGGGATTCCTGACCGAACTTGGATTCTAGATGCAAGTAAAGAGATAAGGTCAATGAATTTCCCCTGCATACAAAAGGTGCCTCCTGATATTGGCATCATGAAAACCAAAAAGCTCGAGAGATCGAAATCAATGTCCTAAGCTTGGATGCGAGAAGAACCCTGCTGCAAAATAATTTCCGTCTGATGTACCAAATTTGTAACAATAACACCAAAATGAGGGGGTTTCGAACAAAAGAAAAAGTCTTTAAGTTGAAATTTCCTAAAAACAAAATAGTCACTAAAGATATTAAGATTTCCATATTCTTATTATAATTGATAAATATAATAATATAATAATGTTATTATATATATTTATATATATATTATATTAATATATTGCTAATAATTAATGTCCATTTAAAATTAAATATAATTATTTAAACTTTAAAAACAAAAAGTTGTCAATACTTTTTAAAGTACAATTATTCACTTAAAAATATTATATATATTCATATTTCAACCCCTTTACAACATAATACTTTTAATAATAAAAAAAACAAAAAACTATGTAACAAAAAAACAAAAACTATGTAGAATTTCAATGTACAATTGACATAGAAAAAACTATGTAAAATTTCAATGTACAATTGACATAGATGCATGTAACCAAACTCTTTACCACATAATTCCTGGTAATGATAAAAAAACAAAAAGTGAGTGAAAATTCAATGTGCAAATACAATGGGCTGAGGAAACAAAAAGTAGAATCCACCAAGATGATCCACTCTCTAGAAATTCAATGTACAAATACTGTGGGTGTGGGTGTGGGTAGGAGGCAGTGGGTTCGTTACAAGGGGTTGGGATTTAGTCCACACAAGAGGCTCGACATGGTCCACCACAAACATCACTCTCCCAAATATTTAAGGAATTTAAGTTGTTATGCCAACCAAGTTGTATTGACTTGTTATTGTATATCCCAAACTTTATAAACAGTTCAAACTTGGTAAACATTGAAAAAATACTTTAAATATTAATTATTACGAATAATAATAATCCAAAATATCCAAATCCAATTTATTACGTAATCGCATACGACATGAAGATGGCAGACGACCTCACCAAATTCTTTTAAACAGATATTTAATACTTAATTAATATGATTATTAATCGATAAAATTAATTTGGCTTATCTCGAAGATGGCATATCAAATCATGCCGAATTGCCGCACCGAATAATCGGCGGGTACTCGGTCGACACGTGTCAGTCAGAGGTCTAGGTGTCAGCTAAAACTCGTTGACTCTTTCCTAATTAGGCCGCTAGCGGTACTCGCAATCGTGTGGGGCCTACTCCGTAACGGCGAGTAGATTCTAGAAAGAAGAGCATGTACGTTCAACTAGTGTACACGTGGAGCCAGAATTCTCGTTCGCTGTGCCGGCTTACCAAATCCTCGCACAGAAGAAGCGCATTCGTTAGCCAGCAGCAGTAGAATATGGCGACAGAAAAATTCCAGTCAGAAAATGGCAGCGAGAAGATGTATTGCAATTTGCAGCACGTACCAAGTACTCGGACAATATAGAAAGGAAGGATTTAACGATTGATATATACATTTTATATATATTTTTTGAGGTATGAAGAGGGACGGGCAATATATGTATTGGGAATCTGGGACCCTCTATGGACCGTGGCTGAAGCATTGGAAGTTATACAGCTATTTCAGTAATTTTGACAATATATTAGACGAAGTGGGTCTCCCTCTTTCTTTCCGCGTTTGACAAAGGGGTTGGCTTCTCGTAACTAATCATTCCCTTGCCAGCCAAAGGAGTTTATCACTTGTGGGTGTGAATGAATAAGTGCATTAGGCAAGCAGGGGGTTCATGACGACACCTGGTGTATTTGGTTTGTTTCTATACAACAACATTGACAGACATTGTTGAAGGAGGAGACCCATGTGCATCTGTTTCCTTTGCCAACAGGGCCAGCTGCCATCATCGTTTCGTCCATTACCAAGGTGGGTATTTGCATCCTCACCTACTTTTCTTCCATTGGGTTTTTTTCCTCTGAGTCTAGCTCCCAAACATTCTCATAATCTTGGTACCTCTTCTGACTTTTCTTACAGGGAATTGGATCGTTGATTGATATCTCTCTGAAAGTACAGAGCCTTGGAAGGCTTAGTTCTCCTTGGTCAACTATCACTGAAAGGTAACGATCTGGCTATTAGGCTTGTATCTGCATACAGGTTTGGTTGTATTTGTTATTTTGTTTTCATGGTGTTGAAGATATTCACTGTGTCTGTTAGCAGTGTCATTTGCAAGCAATTCTTGCCAAAAAGCCCAATTTCTTCCAACTAACCCCTGTAGTAAATTGTATCTATCTTTCTTATCTACATGCTGTTTGAAGATAACGTACCTGAGTTCAAGCCATTCCCTATAAAGGAATGGTCTGTATGGTCTGTAGGATCACGTTTAGATGGCCTCATCTTTATGCCTCTTAAAGGAGTGTCCAGGTCTCTGAGAGGGTGTTTTCCTGTCCAACCTCTCAAGAATTGCTTATATCAGGTCCAATCCTTTAAGGGATGTGCCAATGGCCTTTAAATTTGTACTTTTGTTTAAGCAAAGGCTACTGGACATGGAAATCTGCATGCGTCAGAGTTTTGGATGTCTAAGTTGCTAAAATGGAACCCCAGAATGTGAAATGTAAAGATCAAACCAGTTTAACTCAGAAGGGAATGGATCCATTCAAGAAACACAAAAGAGAGAACCAACTTAAGCGTTTTTCACAACAGCCATCATGTTAAGAATTGATATGTATTACAGTTCATTACGTTTAATGAAGTCAGCCAAGGAAAGGAAAGGAATATCTATGTATGTAACTAAACGATCTCTGTTACATAACTACTTTTACAAAGGTCTTCCCATTCTCAAGAGATGGCCCGGAGTCTGCAAACTGTCACCTACAATCGTTCACCCATAAAAGTCAAGTTTTCCATTAGGCATAAAAATCTACAGTTATGTCCAACAAAAGAGTCCCAAACATCAAGTCAACAAAGGGAATTTCAATAATAAAACGAGTGAAGCAAAATAGATATTATGACCCTGAATGCTACATAGAGTGGGTTTTAGATTCTTAACTGATTTATTTTTTTCCAAGACTGCTTTTTTGCAAACTATTTACAGTAGTTGCTTTTTGGAAGGGGATGGTAACTTATGCACCCACTTTACACTAGTTTTCCTCTAACAGGGGCCTTTTGCAAAATGTTAGTGCCTTTTCTTTTATGCTTTGTGCGCTATCTCTGTCTCAGTTCCTGTGGTGGTTAATTTTTTATTTATTTATTGCGAAATTTGTATTTCACATTGCTCTACTTTTCTAGTAATATTCTGTCTCTTTTTGAGAATATTTAACATATCAGTTTTTTGTCGTTGATATTGATGGTAAGTAGTCCTTGTAACAAATAGTGTTTAGGTAGTTGTCTGTTGCTGACCACTAGTTTAGGTAGTTGTCTGCTGCGGACCACTGATAGGTGATGTAAAGAAGGTAGTGTTGTGATTCTTCCAGATTTTAATACTTGGTTTGTTGCTTCTGATCTTCTGATTATTAGACAACCATCTTAGACTTTTGGAATTGCAGGAAATACATTTCTTGTGTTTGAATTTATCATTGTCTACAAAATTTTCGTAGTAAAGTAAGTTTAATGAGGATTCTATTTTAAAAAGTATTCATTTTGTTACAGCATGTCTTTTTTACATGTAAAATATAATCCTTCGCTGAAGAGGGACCATGCTAGTTAGGCCAAGTAGGTTTAAAGTTGTCAAGTTGAAATTTTGTAGGGGTCATAATGAGCCATTTGATTCCTCATGTAATGAGATGGGCATCCAGTCAACATCTTTATTGGTTAATTTGAACTGCAATTTTTAACTCATTGAAATCAGCAAGCAGACATCTAAAGACTAGTATGGATGTTTTGAATAATACATAGCATTTGGATAGCTTCATCATAATAGTACTTACATTGATAAGTTAATCCTGTTTGTGATTGAGACAACATGAGTTATATATTTTCAGGGTCACTTTCTTATAGTTCACCTGTTTCTGTGTTTTTTGTAGAAAAAGATAAATCAAATTCTGATTTCACAAAAGGTGTGTTGCAAACCAGACAAATACAAGCTTCTTCCCTAAAGCCAGAGTCTTGCTGCCTTTGCTTATCTCCAAACTGTAATACCAGACATATGATGAGTAAGCGAATGATTAGCATATGACAGCAGGGTTTACCATTTCACATATGATGTTTCGAGTAATGAAATCAATCATTCAAATGCTTGCAATGATCAGTAATAGTAAAGATGGATATAAATTTATAGGCTATAAACCTTGAAATATGAGTAATCGTAAATAAATAATGTCTTGTACAACTTTTGTTTCTTCTAATGAAATGCCATAAAAGCATATTATCTTGCTAGAAAGTGAGAATGGTATGCTTAGCAATGAATTAAAGTTTAATTTGTCCCCATTTTCTCCAGATTAAAATTTTTCAGACTTTCTACGAGTTCCATACACCTCTTGGGCACTTGGACGTTACCAAGAAATTTCTGAGGTGTTTCTGGGTTTCCACAAGTTTTGGGTGGTACGTAGGCAGTTTAGAAGTTTTGTGCAACAGAGATCCTCATATACATTAGCCTACTTCACTATATAGGACACACAATATTCTACTATTGATAAAAGCAGTATGCAAATTTGCCGTCCATCAATCTTTTTAGTCATTCACATGTTAATCTAGGGCTATTCCTCCTGATACATAGCATTTCTCAGAGATGTACACAAACATCCTTCACACTGACAAAGCGAATCTGTACACAACATAAGGTTTAAGACATCATAGCAGAGTCCATAGAATTGGGCAATATTCCTTCTCTTATAGTAATTTTGAAAAGGTTTGCGGCTGAATCCTTTTAAAGGGGCAGTAGACACTCAAACTAGAGTTGACAAGGTACATCAAGTCAGCTGTCAAAAAGCTTTCTTTTTTATTCTCTATTTATCTTCTTCTGGAGCAATTGGACACTAGCCACCTTACCATTGTGAAAAGACAATATACAAAAATATTATATGTCGCTAATAATAACATTCATTTTTCATGCTTATTTGGCCACTGATATTTGAGTTGTTGATATGTCCAAAGCTAACATGACTGTAATATAAAGTTTAAAGTGATTACCACCTACCTTCCGTCTTTTAGTTGCAATTGGGTTTCTAGAGATCTAATTTTTAACTAGTTTTTACCATTCTTCCAGCTGGCTGAACATCATGTCTTACCTAGAGAGTTGTTGGTGCCATCCATGTTTAGTTTCTGTATGCAGAATTCTATTCCATTCAATTCTTGGGAAATTAGAGTGGGCTTGGAGAATGCATATATGGGAAAAACTGATTATTTCATTGATAGCAGATGGGGATAACTCCAAACCTTCTCAAAATTCAGTCCTGCTACATCTTAACTTTCACACAAGTATATTGATTCTCATGTCCTTTGTCATGTTATTCTTAGTTAGTTTTAAATTTTAAACATTGGGTACTCTTGATTGTTATCTAGACACTTTATCTTTTGCCCTCTCTTCATGTATTGAGTAGTCTTTGCCTGCCATTTTTGCTCATTGTCCAACTACTATTATTCTAATTGCAATATTTGTTGTGATATTGTGTTTCTAGACATCAGTATTTAACGAACATGAATACTTAAACCCCTACTTCACCACACCACACCTAATTGTAAACAATATTCATATCCCATCAGTGATTATTTTACTGTTGCAACCATTCATTTATGGCATTGAATCCACCATCCACTTCTTTGCAAGTGAAGCTTATGCAGTGATGATTTTCATTGCATGCGTGCCCTTAAGACAGCACCTAAAAATGTTTGTGCTCTTATAGCTATCAAAATTGTTGCTTTTGGAAAGAAAGGCGAAGAACATTTGTTTGTTCCCTTGATTCATATTGCTTATATATACTAGTTAGCAAGAGATCTCAAAGGATCGAGTCTTCAATTCTGACCAAAGACAGCAAACTGAAATTGCATTGGGAAGTCCATAATTCACCGAAGTATGGAAGCCACAAAAAACTGCAGGCTGCTTCAGTAGATTTGGATTGTGGGTTAGAGTCTTCTGTCCGAACCCATATTGTGGCTCAACTGATAGAAGTGTGGGATCCAGAGGTTGCAAGTTTTAGACCTGCCACAAAGGAGCATTAACACCAAGAACTTATGCAACTATGGGATTTGTTTAACCATAGAACTGAATAGATCATCTAGAATGAATCTTTTCTTTCCCAATGTGTAAAATTTGTAACAATAAAAGCTTGTACATAATCTTTTATTCTGTAGTATAATTCCTACAAAATAAACCTAGAATCTATTTATAAAACATATCTGTTTATTTAGCAGAAGGCATGTTGACTAGTGGCTTTGTCTGCTGCTTCCTTAGGTAGGTCCACCACTAGCTTCACTCTTTCCACGTGCTCCAGAACTGGTGGACTGTTATCTTCCATGGGCTTTTCAAAGTTTGAATTAACAGATTGAACTTGATTAGAATTTCCAGACTGTTCACCTTTTGACAAGTGAACAACCATGTAACAGTTACATAGCTCACTTGGTTCTGTCTCTAATGCAATAAGTAGTCTTTTCTATAGCACGACTGTGCTCATTATAACTTAAATATAAGAGCTAACATTGTTTTCCTGGTCCTTCGTTTCCTCTCTGACTGAGTGAATCTAGTTGCCATGTTCATCAATTGCCTCCTTGTGTTGCCTTAAAGCCCACTTGATCCTGTAATTCCCTTTAGTCCATTGGGCAGGAACTAAAGTCTAGGTCACAAAGCAAGAGATGATATTCATAGGGTTTAGGACTGCCAAACTTGCAGAGATGAGTGAACTAACAAAATCCAAGGTAAAAGCAGAAATGGGTTAAAGCAAAAATCTATAGCAGGACTGAGACAAATATACAACTGACCAGGATTCCAAAGAACAGGCCCACTTGAGTTCCCTGGTACAAGGAAATTAGCAGAAAGAAACTGTCCAAAACAAAAAAGGAACATGGACCTTACAAAAGAAACTTCAAATGCTTCATTTCGAAGATTAGAAATAAACACAAGGAGGTGACTGTATATCTTGAGTACTAAGTTGCACGAAATGCAAATTTTTTGAAACAGGTACGTTTAGAAACCTCACCTCCCAAAAGTGGAAGCGTCGTCAAAAACATCATTCATATATATATATATATATATATATATATATCCCAAAAGTGGAATAAGACCCATAGATGACAATTTAGAAGGAAAACCAAGTCTATATTAACTCTCATAGTTGATTACATGATGGCTGAGTTTTGGCGTTTTGGGTACGGGTACGGCCTGAAATGTCGGGTTCCTAGAAGTTTCGTGCAACATAGCTGAGATAGTAGTCATTGCAAGCAATTTGAGGACAGCTTCAGGAACCTGGTGCCAATACCCTATAAATTCCGAGCACAGTGCCATAATCCCTCAGCTCTTGTGCCAAATAAAAACTAGTGGTCCATAAACATGCGAGGAGGAGGTTTGGGGCATGTGATAAGAGAGGAGCAGTGTATGCCAATGCCCCATCATTCCATGTATATTGCGAGCCTCACAATGGGTCATGTGCTCTCTTAAATGAAATGCACATGGGATGCTCTCCATTAAATCATGGGATCGGTTGATATACTCCTTGCCATTAGTGACAAGTGTCCCCACCTTTTTGAAGTTGCTTGGTTAACAAATTGATCTGCAATAGAGTTGTTTTCCTGCAAGATTTGATAAAATTTCAAGATTTGATAAGATCATGCATGTCTAATCCTCCCTATTGCTAAATCCAATTATGAGTCTAGATGATTGGTGTCCAAGACTATGGTCCTGATGACAAATTTGGAGTCCCCTGCTACCATCAAGCTCGATATGTGACGATGTTTTTCAAGATTCAAGCCTTGCAGAAGTGCATATGCTTTTGCCTGTTTTTAATAGAGATGCCAAGACTGCAGGCATGGGAATATATTGTTGTTCCTTCGGGGTTTGTGATAACCCTTCCTCCACCTGCCACCTCAACTGGCCATTTCCTTTATTATAGGGGTCACTCGATTGGTTGTGTTTGTACATTGTGTTAGCACTCGAAATTATCTGGTAACTAGGTAACTAGGATTTGGGTTACTGTCACCACAATACAGTTCCTCTATGCTTTGGGCTAGTGGGTGCTAGCCATAGGTGGGACTTCCTGAATAGTCTGAGATAAAATATAAACTCTAATCTGCGAAACTGATTTCAGCGCTGCATGAATAGCCTACTGGAAATTATATAGCTGCCTGTAAAATAAACAGACAGCAAGTTTAAAAGTACAGATTTACACATAGAAGAGTACAGTTTACCCTGCTCCAGGTGATGCAAGTCTTCCAGGATATAATCTTGCATAATTTTCTATACTGGACCAACCTGCTGAAATGCAAATTGCGATTAGAACTGTGGTCAATACCACAAAGAATAGGGAGATATCCTCTATACCCATGTACAAATTGACGTTTTCCAACAATACAAGCACATGCTTTCCTTTCAAGGGATTTGGGTAGCAAGAGAGCTTGGTCCTGACTCCTAAGGGAGTTGTTCTGGTTCTTCTGTCCACTTAATTTTGGTATGCATACTTCACCAAGGATTCTGGCCCACGCTTAGATGAACAGCATTTTAGAAAAGATGATCTGAATTTTCTTCTGCATTCTAACACAATGCACACATTGACTCTCCCTATATTCCTTTCTTTTAGATTTTGAGCACTTGGAATTTTTGATGAGATAAGAGCCAAAGGAAGGTGTTGACCTTCAGGAGTGAATCTTTTACCATGACGAATTTCCAGACTTTATCCTTATTCATGTTAGTATTAAGTTTCTTAAGAAATCCACACCATTTCTTTCTTTTTTCTCCAATGACAAACACATAATGAATCATATAAGATAAGATAATTTTATTGATGTCCAAAAAATGGCCACAAATAGGCCAATGAGACTGTTAAGGACAACGGTGTGGAATACAAATTGGGAGCACAAAGACTGTTTCTAGATAAAATCAGGTATATTCTGTGCTGAGTAAGATCTAAAGTCTAAGATCATTGAGTAGGAAAACAAAGTGGTAAGGCAGGTACATGCAAGTACTGCACAGAGCCTAAGATTGAACACAACAACTTTAGAGGGGGTGCCTTGCCTGAGAGGTGATCAACACCCCTTGGTGCTATCTCTCCTAACATCTGAGGCTGTAGAGAAGAAGCTCACAATGGATGAGTGGTTGGAGGATCTGAAGGAGCAGGAAGATATGGTTTGAGATATGTCCACTGTTTGGATGCTATAACCTGCTAGAAATAATATTTTCTAGTTTATCTATCAACTTTGGGCAATGTCCTAGATTTTGTTCTTGAAAAAGTAAAGGTGGATTAGGTTGCCTCCAGACATTGAATGAGTCAAGTAGTTCATGATCGTTGATTTGGCAGATGAAGTAAACTGACATAATCTAAACTATACTTCAGCTGAAACAAGAGGAAAAAGAAAATATAAAAGATTGTGCCTCAAGTTGTGAAAGCCAACATAGTTAACTCAACGAACCTTACACAAAAACTTTTGAAAGTGCGTAATCTTATCTAAAATGGTTGATCAACTTATATAAATACACTTGAGAAACAAGGTGATAATCATGTTGCATCATCCCATATTGCATATCATTCTTCCTTTTGATGAGAGTCTGACCCCGCCTCTTGCTGCCCACATTGAATACTTCTTTGCACCTTTCTTGGTTATTGCTATGTTGTCAACCTATGTACTTGTTTATCAGTGTTGTTAGGGTCCAACCCTAACCCCCTTATTTATGTAATAGGATCGAGTCATAGTTATAGAGTCAATAAAGCCCATATTAATAATTGTAAGTGGTTAACCCGCATTTAATGAAGGGACCACGGTTAGTTGCAAATGGGCCATGGTATTAGATAGATGGTATTAATAAGAACCAAGATATTGCATGTATGAATCCTATATAAAGGATAGAGACTCCCCTCGAGGGGTATCGTGTCTTATTTTGTAATTGAGCTTAGTGCTATTGGAGGTTGCCCCCTCGAAAAGGCAAGTGAACATTGCTTTATGAATAATAATATACTTGTCGTTATTTCTCATTGTTCTATGTTCTGGGTATATTTCTTCGCATATTTGGTATTCTGGTATCATTTTGCAGGTTAAGAGCATAACAAGTGTTCTATTTCATGCTACATGTTATCTGTGCAAAGCATTGTTCCAAGGATCAAGTGCCCTATAGCAATGTGCTGAGGACGCAAAGACCCAATGGTATGTTAAGGGGTAAAGGTGTATCTGTGAGTTGAGTGACCTTCCACTCATGTGTAATGAATGAGAACATGATTGATTAATGCTTTGAGGTATTAGAGCTGTTGTAACCCTATTTCTCAGTAACTAAATGGCTCTAAGTCCAAATCTATGTGAAGGATAGATAAAGGAGGACTCTGGAGCTGTGTGAAGGATCACACTTGTAAACAATTGGAATTGGGGTAGATTTGTCTTTGAAATTCAAGTGTCAATTGTCCATGCTTGATTTCTCTAGTTGAAAGTTAGAGGAGCATAATTGTTATTTATACTCTGACCTTTCAATTGCCACTCGAATTTCTTCCCTGCCCTCTATGCACCTTTGACCAAATTCTGTTTGTTACTTGCCTAAAATGAAAGCTTCATAAACAATTTTTTTTGTATGAAACAGGAGGCAAAACATAAACCATATTCAATGTATTTAAGTAGAATGGTAATCAAGGTGGTCGAACATTTAGTGTCAGAGTTAATTCTTTGAGTGGTCTTTGAGTTGTCTTCTACCACTAATGTTCGTTGTCTTCTTGTTATATTGGTAAAGCTATGGAGTTTATGTTAATGTTAAGCATAACAATGGTATGTTCTATGCTTAGAGCAATTTTACTTCAATTTTCTTTATTAGCCCAATATCATATCTAGTATAGCAATCACTTCAACTTGATAGGAAAATGCAGATAGAACATAAATAATAATAGTAGAAGACAAGCCAACACAAGAGGACACAAGATATGGCACTAGTCAGGGACAAACCCCAATGTGGGGAAACCCTTGATCAATTCTTCTTATAATTCTTCAAAAGTTCAGCACAGAGAGAGAGTACAATTTACAATATTCACTTGCCCAAATTCATTAGTCAAAACAACAGAAACATAAAGCCCTAACTAGAAAGTCAACACTGGTCAACAGGGTTGAAATTGACCTCCAAAACAACTCGGTTAACCTTGGTCAACTCAGCCTCCAACAACAAGATAATCCAGCCTAAAACAGTCTGAAAGTAACCAGTCAAATCTGGTCAATAAAAGTCAACGCAACAACCTGAATTAGGAGAGTCAACGTTGGTCAATGTAGGGGTCAAATGGCCTTGATTTTTGTGCCCAGAACAACAGCCTGCCCAAACAGAAGTCTCCCTCACAAAACTGAAGTCAAACAAGGTCAACATTGGTCAAAGTCACCCTCCTGAAATTTTGGTCAAATCTAGTCAATGCAACAGCTAGAAAAGACGGTCTTCCTTTCGCACGTGTGGAGAGAGAGAGGCCCAGAAATCCATACCCAATCAAGATGAGAGAGAGAGGCCCAGAAATCCATACCCAATGAAGATGAGAGAGAGGCCCAGAAATCCATACCCAATCAAGATGAGAGAGAGAAAGATGAATGAGATGAGATGACAAAATGAGGAGGAGGCACCTTATATTTATATGCAACGTTGAATGCCGGAGGAGGCTAATTTAATGGCTGGCCGACCTTGACAATTTGTCCATAATCAAAATAAATTCATAACTTCATTTGTACATGTCAGAATGGGATGATCTTTAGATCAATCCTACACCTCTCGGAAAGAGAAATCCAAGAAAAATATTAGTTGCCTCATAAGGGCCGTCCAAAGTGATGTTGGCCCTAGTTGCCAAATTTAACACTCCCTCTCAACTAGGGAGAACATCACCTGCCAAACTGTCTGACAATCTGTACTATCCTTGTCACTGCACTGCTCTGCTGAACCATGAAGAAAGAAGGAATGATCGGGAATGTATCATACCATTCTCCACTAACTTGAAGTTAGTCTCCAACAATAGAGAGTGTGTCATACCACTCTTAACTGACTCGAAGTCTGTGTCCAACAACAGAGAGTGTGTCATACCACTCTTAACCGACCCAAAGTCAGTTTCCATTGATCCTAAATCAATATCAACATCCTAGCATAGGCAGTACGGTAGTACACGATGTGTCCATCGCTAGTACTATGGTCCCTATCCTCATTTCCTTTCTCATTGGCTAGATGAGAGGTACTTCCCATGAGTTCCGGACTGCATGGGTAGGATGTGTTGGCAGGAGAAGGTGAACCATTCATCCTGCTCATATGCCATAGGGGAGGGTGAACCACTCAGCCTATGCATATGCCACCATGGGGTATAGGGGAAGGTGAACCATTCACCTTGTACACAACGCACCACTAGGGGAGGGTGAGTCACCCTATAGTCGCTCATCACTCCAAGAAGTACCCCAAGCCCCCCGGAGCTCTCAGAGCTCAACATCCATCTCATACGAGACCCTCATAAGAGGGCCTCTCCACGACTACAAGTCATTCACGGAAGGTCAAGAATTTGCCTTTCCCAGGGGCTTCGTAAGAATATCAGCGACCTGATCATCAGTCCCAATGTGTTGGAGCCTTATTGTTCCCCATTGTACCATATCCCGGATAAAGGGGTAGCTGATATAAATATGATTGGAGCGATCATGAAACACGAGATTCTTCGAAAGACGAATCCCACTCTGGTTGTCATAGAAGATCACGGTGGTATCCAACATATGTCCAAACAACTCACTAAAGAGCTTCCTCAACCAGATAGCTTCACAGGAGGCCAAACTAGCAGCAATGTATTCAGCCTCAACGGTGCTTAAAGCAACCAACTTTTGCTTCCTTCTCAACCATGATATTGAAGCAGAACCTAAAGGAAGCAACATCCTGATGTGCTTTTGCGATCCACCACACTACCATCCCAATGTGCATTAGAGTAACCATGGAGCCTCACATTCCTGACAGTGTATCTCAGTCCATAAGTGATTGTGCCCCGAAGATATCTCAAGAGATGCTTGGTAGCAATCCAATGTATATGATGAGGCTCAACCATAAACTGACTCAATGTGTTCACTGCAAACATATGTCCGGACGAGAGTTCAGCAAGAACATCAGGGCCCCTATGAGTTGACATACTCAGAAGGATTTCCCAAATCGGGCCCAACAACACTTCTGCATAACTTCTTGAAGTTAAGTTCCATCGGAGTAGTCACGGACTTGCAGTCCACCATCCCAAACATTTCAAGTAGCTTCACAACATATTTTCCTTGAGAAAGGAAAATCTTCCCTAGCTTTTGCTAAACTTCCAACCCTAGGAAGTAATGCATTAGTCCTAGGTCCTTCATATCAAATTCAGAAGCCAACTCCCTCTTACATTGATGAATAAGAGGGTTTGCACCTGTCAGAAAGAGATCGTCGACATATAATACCAAGATGAGAGGTCTATCATTCTCAACCTTAAAGTAAAGGTTTGGATCAACTTCACTTCTTGTAAATCCCAACTTTATCAGATAGCTATTGATCCTCTCGTACCAAGCCCAGGGTGCTTGCTTCAACACATAGAGGGCTTCTTTCAACCTGCATACATAAGTTTGATGATCTTGAACTTCAAACCCCTCAGGTTGTTCCACATAGACTTCCTCCTTAAGTGAACAATGCAAGAAGACAGTCTTGACATCCATATGGCGTAGATTCCATCCTTGCGAGGCAGCAAGGGAGATAATCGAATGGATGGTGGTGTAGTGAGAAACAGGTGCAAATATCTCATCATAATCTACACATTCCTTTTGAGAGAAGCCTCGAGCACAAATCTGGCCTTTAACTTTTCAAACGCTTCCATTAGCACCATGCTTGATCTTGTAGAGCCATTTAGAGCTGACAACAAATTTGTCTTGGGGTCTAGGGTAGTAGGGACCACATCCCAGACATCATTCTTCATAATTGACTCATACTCTTCGTTCATAACATCCTTGCATACTTGTTGCTTCACAGCTTCTTCGAATGAGCAAGGTTTAGACTGAATAATGGTGCTCATAGCAGTTAAGTACCCTTGGTACCTATTAGGCTTCTTGCTTTCACGAAATGTCCCCCTCGGTGTAACATGTCTCTCGGCATCTTCGAGAGTTTCCCTTAGCCATGAGGGTCTCCTTTTGGAGTAGGAGGGCTCACGATGTTATAGATCTAACCCAGAATATTATCCCCCCTAGGTATATAACACACGAGGAGGAGGATCAATGGGATCCATCGGTTCTTCAACATTGGGCATCGACTCATCCTGCGAATCTCCCTGATTTTTTGCATCTGCTTCTTTGTCCTTCTTTGGAATAGGAAGGTTGCTAATCTTCCTTGGGGCAACATCCTCATTGAAGGTGACATCATGACTCAACTCTACTTCTCTTTGACCAGGCACATAGATTCTATATATGCCTTAGAAGTTTCGCTGTAGCCCACAAAAGTTCCTTTCTTCCCAGATGCCTCCAATTTACTTCTCTTTTCTTTTGGTACATGAAAGTATACAGGACTACAAAAAATTCTAAAATGAGAAACATTAGGTTTCTTATCGGTGAAAACTTCTTTAGGAGTTTTGGAGTCCAATGCTTGATGAGGGCATCTGAAATACACGATGGTGTTTGTAGGTTCGGCCCATAAGAACTTCGGAAAGTTTTGATCATGAAGCACGACACGAGTGGCTTCTACGATATAACGATTCTTCCTTTCAACAACACCATTTTGCTCAAGAGCATATGCGGTAGTGGTCTCCCTCTTAATGCCAACCTCTCTACAATAATCTTTGAACTCATTTGATTCGTATTCGGTCCCATTATTGATCCTCAATATTTTGATTTTCTTTCTGGTTTGATTTTCGACCAAAGCTTTGAAAGAACAGAACCATGAGAATACTTCATCCTTCTTCTTCAAGAAATATATCCAAGTCTTGTGAGAGAAATCATCTATAAAGGTTGTATAATATAAGTTTCCTCCCAATGATGTCACAAGCAACATACCAGATAGATCAGAATGAACCAATTGCAAAATTTTTGTGGTCTTGCTATCATTGTCCCCTTGTATGTTTTCCCTTGGCACATCCCTGACATACACCTTCATTCTCTATTTTGAATTTGGGCATACCTGTAACAATCTTCCTTGCATCGGCTAGAGCCTTATAGTGAAGATGAGCAAACCTTCGGTGCCATAGTTCGGATTGAAGAGATGTGTCGCAAGACATGGCTCCCAGTGGACTTCCTCCAACTTGATATTGACTGTCAACCCTGAATCCAAGAGTAAATGCTTCTTTGAAATTTCTTTTCCACACACGTACCTTTCCATCGATGAATGCCACCTTGAATCCTCTGTCTTCCATCGCCGAGATAGACACTAGATTCTTCTTTAGATCAGGTACATATAGTACTTCTTGAAGATGAACGGTGTTACCTTGATTCAATTGAACGGTAACATTCCCAACTCCCTTCATGAGACATGTGGCATTGCCTCCAAGGATAATTTCCAAATTTGTATCCCTTTCAATCAAATTTGAAAGAGCTTCCTTATATCCGGTGCAATGCCTTGACGCACCACTATCAATCAACCAATCTCCCAAAGTGTCTAGAGGAGAGGCATTAGAGAGGGGAGATATAAGATAAAATTTGTTTTGCTTAGAATTTACAACATTAGACTCGTCATATCTGGAGTTTCTTGTTCTTTTAGAAGCTCGATCATTTCCAAGTTCAGTAGCAGAAGCATTCCTTTTCCCTTTGTTGTTGAATCTACCATTCCTTTGATTGTTGTTGTTGCCCTTCGAATGATTGTGATCATCATCATGAGATTTGTCCCTTCTATTTGGACAGTGCCTGGCATAGTGACCAAACTTGTTGCAAACGAGGTATCTTCCCTTCCTTCCATTTTTGAATCCAGGTCTTCCTTGACTTTGCTTCTTTGAACCTGCATTGTTCTTCCTCTTGGCATGAGTGGAGAATGTGGTCGGATTATTCGTATTCGAAGACATCTCCAATTCCATCATCCTTGTTTCTTCTAATATCAAATCAAGAGACATCTTCCATGCAGGATAATTAGACTTATCATGAAGCTTATCATCAGACTTGAAGTAGGATGTGGAAGCCATTGAACCTTGTCTTTGATCCGTGATTGCTCCTCTTAGTGATTGCTCTTCTAACTCTTGTTTGGGCTTTGTCTTCACCTCAACTCTGATTCCATGTTAATTTTAAGGATAACAATGGTATGTTCTATGCTTAGAGCAATTTTACTTCAATTTTCTTTATTAGCCCAATATATATCTAGTATAGCAATCACATCAACATGATAGTAAAATGCAGATGGAACATAAACAATAACAATAGAAGACAATCCAACACAAGAGGACACAAGATATGGCACTAGTCCGGGACAAACCCCAATGTGGCGAAAGTTGAAACCCTCGATCAATTCTTCTTATAATTCTTCAAAAGTTTAGCACAAAGAGAGAGAGGGTACAATTTACAATATTCACTTGCCCAAACTGATCAATCAAAACAACAGAAACAGAAAGCCCTAACCAGAAAGTCAACATTGGTCAACAAGGTTGAAATTGACCTCCATAACAGCTTGGTCAACTTGGCCTCCAACAATAAGATAATGCAACCCAAAACAATTCGAAAGTAACTAGAGAAATATGGTCAACAAAAGTCAATGCAATAACTTGAATTAGGGTAGTCAACGCTAGTAAACAAAAGGGGTCAAACTGCCTCGATTTTTGTGCCCAGAATAGCGGCTTGCCCAAACATAAGTTTTCCTCACAAAACCAAAGTCAAAGAGGGTCAACGTTGATCAAAATCAATCTCTCGAAATTTTGGCATCTTGAAATTTCGGCCTCTTGAAATTTCGGTCAAATCTGGTCAACACAACAGCTAGAAAAGGCAGTGTTCCTTTCGCACGTGTGGAGAGAGAGAGGCCCAAAAATCCGTACCCAATCAAGATGAGAGAGAGAAAGATGAATGAGATGAGATGCCAAAATGAGGAGGCAACTTGTATTTATAATATATATGCAACGTGGAAGGCTGGAGGAGGCTAATTTAATGGCTGGCTGACCTTGACAATTTGTCCATAATCAAAATAAATTCATAACTTCATTTGTACATGTCAGAATGGGATGATCTTTAGATCAATCCTACACCTGTCAGAAAGATAAATCCAAGAAAAATATCAACTGCCTCATAAGAGTTGTCCAAAGTGATGTTTGGCCCTAGTTGCCAAATTTAACAATTTATCTTCTTGAATTTTCGTTGCAACTACTTTATAATGTGTTCTTCATCTTTAGTCTTTAGTTGTGTTTGTTTTCCAAATTCAACCTTGAATTGTTGTTTTGCAATCTGGCTTCCTAAAAGTAGTTTCTTTTTAAACTTTACTACATATACCACATTCTGTGCTTTTTTTATTAGTCCATTGGGCATCTTCATGCAGACTTCTCCTTGACAATTGATGATTCAACTTTGGCCACATGACCTTATAATGTGGGAAACCTCTCCATTTTATGTGATGTGCTTTGTGGCACTTGTACCTATTTTGTTCTCTTGTGAAGTAGCAACAAATTTATGTTATCTAACTCAGTGTTGCGGGGGAGCCCCCCCGCTCCCGCTCCCAATCTACACTCCAAGAAAAAAATTCCGCTCCCTGCCTATTGCTAGAGCGAAGTAGGGAGTGATCGCTCCCGTCGCTCCGGGAGCAATTTTTTTGTAGCTCGGGAGCGATCGGGGAGCGATCGCTTCCGACCGCTCCTGGGCTATAAAAAACGCTCCCGGCCGGTGAGCGAAAAAAACACGCTCGCAGAAAAAAAGCGACGGAAAAAAAAAGGTGATGTCGGTTTTGGGGGAAAGAAGGGAGGAAAGGGAGGGAGGGAAGGAGGGAGGGAATATAAATAAAGCCTCCCTCCAATCAATTTCATTATTTTAGAAAATTAGAAGAGAGTGAGAGTGAGAGCAAGAGGAGTAAGAGAGGGTGAGGGGCAAGGGAGAGCAAGTGAGAGTGAGAGTAAGGAGCAAGGTGCAAGTGTTAAGGAGCAAGGAGCAAGAGAAAGCAAGGAGGGGAGATTGGAGGCCAAAGAGGTAGGTTCTATCAATTTATTTTTGATGTTCATGAATCATTACTAAATAAATAAAATTTAAATAATTTTTTTCTTCCATTCCCAATCCCATTCCCTTTTTTTGTAGATTCAAACATCATGGTTATATTTCTTGGCATTTTCTTCTTCTTGGTTCCTTTTTTGGTTATTATGGTGTTGGAGAGTAGAAAAAGGAGGGTTGAAAATGAAGAAGGGGATGAAGAAGGGGGTCATAGTGGATTTGATGAAAACCTCGGTGAGGAGGAGCTAGAGGAGAGTGAACACGAGTCAGCTCAAAAAACTAAACAAAACCAAACTCCATTGTGGAAATATGTTAATAAGCCTGAAGTAGGGAAAGGGGTTGGAATCACTAAATTTCATTGCTCCCATTGCAACAATAATTACACAGGTTCATACACCCGTGCCAGAAAACACCTCTGCGGGAAAGGGCCATGGGATGGAGATAAACAAATAGGAATCAAAACTTGTTCAGGTGTGTCAGCAACAAATAGAGCCAAATACATAAGGGAAGAGGAGGAAGCCCAATACAAATCTAAAAAATCAAAGGGTTTCTTTGAGCCAAGCTCACAATCACATGCACAAAGAACTCCTTAGCATCCTCCCAAGGCAGTGGATATGGAGGCACAGGGCCACCGGGTTTAAGGCGTAGAAGCATAACAGGTTTCCTTCATGAGGGGTGTAGGAATGATGTGGATTCAAAAGTTTACAGGTTTCTCTATGCATGTGGGATACCATTCAATGTTCTTCGCTCACCTTATTGGCACAAAATGATTTTTGCCATAAATGATGCTCCTAAAGGATACAAGAGCCCTGGGTATGACAAGGCAAGAATCATTGGACTTGATCATGAAAAAGCAAAATTATCACATTCTTTGAATAGAATGACAAGTTCTTGGATTGACCATGGGGTGTCCATTGTATCTAATGGATGGACAAATGTAAAAGGTAAGCCATTGATAAATGTTCTTGCTGTGTTTGTTAGTGGTGCCATCTTTCTTTCAGCATATGATTACTCAGACAAGTTCAAGACCGACATCAACATTGTAGAACCATTACTTGAAACAATTGAGCGTATTGGGCCATACAATGTCATCCAAGTCATCACTGATAATGCTCCTAATTGTAAGGCAGCGAGAGCAATTATTGA
The DNA here is from genome assembly GCA_000404065.3 of Pinus taeda. Taxonomy (NCBI): domain Eukaryota; kingdom Viridiplantae; phylum Streptophyta; class Pinopsida; order Pinales; family Pinaceae; genus Pinus; species Pinus taeda. The sequence continues at coordinate 261,421 of APFE031001952.1, read as the reverse complement.
GGATAAATACACCAACATATTTTGGTCTGGGTGTTTGGTTCACATAATGAACCTTTTGATGTATGATATTGTTAAGAACAAGAACGAATAATACAAATGGATTGGTGATTGGTGATTATTACAAATCATAGCAATACCCATGGCCTTTTCCGTAGTCACTCAAGATTGGAGTTGTTGAAGATTGCGAGGACTAGATTTGGTAGCTATTACCTCACCTTGAGGCGCCTTTTGAAGGTAAAAGAGTCATTGGCTAGCATGGTATCAAGTCCACATTGGCAGGTATTAAAGGAAAGGGCTACAAATGCAGCTGACAGGCAAGGTTTTGAACAAGTGGAGGAGGTTGCTCTTAATGGTATGTTTTGGATTTCACCAAGCCATTTATCACATGATTCAGTTTGTAGATACAGATAAACCAGTGATTGGCGAGGTGTATGAGCAGATGGATACCATGTTGGGGCAAATAAAAGATATTTGTTCATAACAATGATCCCAACTTGTATAAACTGATTCACAATTGTGTACGTATACAGTGGGATAAACTTAATGTTCCACTACATTGCTTAGCGTATATCCTTATGCCAAAATACTACTCTGCATCTTGGTTGGGCCAACCTGCACCAGGGGGTGGGGTAAGGGTCAAACCCCATATAGATGAAGAGGTATCTACAAGATATTTGCAAGCATTAGAAAAGTTGGTACTTGACAGGAGGAATGTGCTGGTGTGTGTCTTGAATTACGCAGATACTTCAGTGGCACCGGTTTGTTTCGTACCTTTCATGCAATGGAAGATAGAGATAGATTTGATGCTCTCACATGGTGGGAATCATATGGTGGCCATGGACTTTTGCCAAAATTGGCAAAAAAAGTTCTCTCACAGGTTGTAAATACTTCTTCTGCAGAGAGGTGTTGGAGCACCTACAACTTCATTCATAATGTGAAAAGAAACAGACTCAATGAAAACCGGGCAGAGAGCTTGGTTTATGTGCACTACAACTTGAGGTTGTTGAGTCATTACTGTGATCGGGCTTATGAGGATCCAACATATAAAATTTGGGACAACCACGTAGAGGATGATAATTTGGAGGATGGCACTATACATCTTGAAGAATTGGAAGCCGAACTTATGAGAGAGGAAGATGAAGCAACAACCATGCCACCTCCACCATCCAGTAGCAGTGCTCGAGTTCTAAGTCTTGTTCCTTTGTTGTCGCCGCCTCCATCTACACCCTCACGTGGAGGGCATGTGCCTTCTGGTTCTGGGCGTCGATCTGTGCAGGAGGAGACTCCTAGAAGACCACCACGACCTGCTCATACATAAGACACTTCTCATGGCAAGGGCCACATGAAGTAGTAGATAATAGATTTACAGTTTACTTGTCTTTTCTAGTTTCTATTAGTTTTCATAACTGTTGAGTCTTGACTCTTTCATATCATAATGATATTTTTTGTAAGCAATATATGACTATGACAATTTAAGTTTGAAGTTTGAAATTGGCAATTATAACTCATTGGTAATGATTCTGAATTATGAATATGATGCTTCGTGAAAGTTGTTTCATTTCATTTCATAATTCATTTTATAACATTTCGTTTCATGTTAGATATTATTTCTTGTAATGGTTAAAGTTTAAACTTAGCTTACAACTACAACTTTGGTGATCAATGATGATAAATGTTATATATTGAATTTTCAATTTTGAAAGCTTGAAGTTGAAACTTTAAGATTGATGAATTATGATTCACGAGACTTAATATGTTGTATGTTACTAACTTGTGGACGTGGTTGATGAAGATTATAACTTGTAGATGATTGATGTTATATGGTTCAATGATCAATCTATGTTTTTTATATCTATATCATCATTCTACATGTTTTTGTTGACATATATGTATCAAAATATATTATATATATATATATATATAATATATATATATATATATATATATATGGAAAATTGGCTGCGAGATCGCTCCCGGTTTGGGAGGCTTCTGAAAATGTCACTCCCGACCCTTTTTCGCTCCCGCTCCCTGCTTTCGCTCCCGCTCCCAAGTAACACTGAGATTCTAACTTCTTCATTGTTGTCGTATTTCCTTCTTCAACATAATTACTTAAGTGTCTTTTTTGCTTAACTAAGAAAAATCAAACTTCGTTTTCCTACATTTTTTCTCAAAATGATTATGTTAACGATGATAAAAACACTTGCCTTTGTTAGTTGAGTTGGATTTGCTCTTTTTTTGTATTTTCATGCATGGATCTCTCTTTTGTCTCGTTGTTGACCAAAGCTTTGTCTTTTCCCATTTGTTTTGTTTCATAAGCATGTTCGAGGCATCTTCATCATAAAGATTAAGTTTATTTCTTTTTTCTTTTTGTAAAGGTGACCCTAATAGCTCATCTAAAGTTTAGGGATTGATTCTTGCTTGTAGACCTTTTACAAACACTTGCAGAGAGCAAGTCAACTTGTTAAATAGCTCTAAAGATTAAGTCCCTAGTCTCAACTTTGTCATCCACAACAATTAGTGTTTCTCTTATATTTTGGAGTTTGGTGAGGCAATTTGTGATTGAGTTGCCTTCTACCATACTTATACAATACAAATGATTTCTTAAATGGAGAATTCTAGTTTCATTAGAAGTCTTGTACAAAACCTACAAATCCCAAGCTTCCTGAGAGTTATTTGCATCTTGCAGATATGTTATGATGTCATTTGAAATTGACACAACAATGATTGTGAGAGCTTCCTTATCTATCATCATAGGCTTCTTAACAATTACTAGTCCTTTCCATCAATGATCTAGAATAATTTTAAGTTTGAATTTTTTTCATTGACGTAGTGCTTGGCATCATGCTTGTATATACTATATAGTAGTACAAAAGTTCCCTTGAACAATTCCATCCACATATCATAATAATTTTTTTTGGGAAGAAGTGCCAAGGAACCGACTCATAATGAACTATGGATCATATCTCTTCAGATGCAACTGCTATCATTAGGTTAGAACTTTTAAACATCTTCTAGGCACAAAACTAATACGTTTTAGCACCATTTTGGATTAAACTAGCGTACTAGCATTAACTCAACCCTCTAAATGATTGTCAAATATTTGATTTAAATATTTAAGTCCAATGGTACTTTTCCCAGTGTGACTTAAAAGGGTACTCCAATAAGTACTTGATTTCCAATTTTGATGGTGGTTTTTTTTCCATAGATGTATGAAGTAATTTGTTCAAATGTCAACGTTGTCTTAAGCCAATCAAATACCTTCATTATTGATATTTTCATTTTTTTTCAATGGCCTCATGTTGATTTATGTTTACAAAGAGTCCAAGGCAGTTACGAAATTCATCTAAAGGACTTCATCTCAAGGCTAGGGGACAAGTAGGTTTCTGCCCCAAATACTAGATAACTGACCACATATTCACACTTTGAGCCATTATTGAGATGGCTTGTCATTGATCTTCGAAGGTTTACAATTGTTTATATACTTTTGGAAAGCATTTGACACAATCTTGAGGGCGTCATTATTCTAGAGACTTTGTGACATTGGCGTATTTGAGACCCTACTAACAACCATCATGTGATTGTATGAGTCAATTTTCGGATGCCTCAAGATGGCACATGGCCTTTTCAACTTCATCTAGAGTACCATCAGGGCAAATCATGGGTGCCCCTTCTCACCAACGCTCTTTGGGATCTATATTGATGAGCTAGAGTCCTTCCTTCATAAGCATATTTAGGAGGGCAATGGTTGTCTTCTACATCAAGTGTTGATCTCCTTGCTCCTATTCATTGATGTCTTGGTCTTGCTGGCCCCTACTCCTGAGGGCTTACAAAGATAGATCAATGCACTTGGCCAAATTTTGTGACCTCTAACAAGGTTTTGATATAAATGCATCAAGGCACTCTCTTATAGATTTACATTTCTATCACTGAGGGACAGAGTTTGAGATTGCCACAACTTACACTTACCTAGGAGTATAGTTCACAAGGCCTCATTTTGGTTTGTAGTAGGTCCTCTAGCCTCGACTTAGTAAAGGGTATGGTTCCCTGGTTCTAATCGAGAGACAATGCTTCTAAGGGAAATTTTAGGACATCTCAACCAAACTTTATCTTATGGAGGCGATTATTAGACCCATAGTTCTCTATGGCTTTGAGATCTCAGGAATGAGCTTGTTGCAAACAGGATGGACTAGATTGGTGAGAGTATAGACCTTGCTTCTTAAGCACATCATCCAATGTAAGCAGACGGTTCCTTAACCAGTCATTTAGGCAAGGTTTGGCGTTCACTCTTTCTTCCTCAAGGTCATTTTCCACTTGGTTTCATATCAGATCCATAGTTCTCTATGGCTTTGAGATCTTGAGATTGAGCTTGTTGCAAACATGATGGACTAGATTGGAGAGAGTATAGACCTTGCTTCTCAAGCACATCATCCAATGTAAGTAGATGGTTCCACAACCCATCATTCAGGCAAGGTTTGACATCTTCCCTTTCTACCTCAAGGTCATTTTCACCTGGTTTGTTTACTTTGTAGAGTTTTCTTTACTTTGTAGAGTTTGATCTCTCACAAACTACCACTGGGCGAGAGACGTATCCTTACCTTGCACATTTCTCCTTTGAGGCTCTCACCTTAGTTCCCTCCCCAGGCCAAGCATGAGTTTGGTTCTAAAAGGCATCTTGGCATCTTCATATGGTTACTGTCTCCCCATGGTGTCTTTCTTGTTTGGATTCTTCCTTGATGAGCCATGCCATCTTGTCAGCTAGATGGCTACTAAACTAGGTTATTAGAGAGGCTATCTACGAATTATATATTTAGGTCACTCGAATCTCACCCTCAACAAGCTTGGGCTTGAAGATGTCTTTCTACCTAGAGCACTTTTTGGAATTAAATAATGGAATGATCGCATGTCCCCTTATACATGCATACATTGGATGCACTTGCTTAAGATCCCTTTGGGACAATATTGGGTCAACTTCCATCGACTCCGAATAGTTGCAAATCACCATATAACATGATATGATAGGATTTGGTAGGTTTGCCACCTTTGAGAGTTGGAGATGAAGATGCACCTCAGTTTTTGGCGCCCCCCTATACTATGAGATTAGAGAATGCTATCATTGCCTCTATAGGGATTTGGGAGGTTCCATCTCTACTTCTAGTGTCGAGAGCAAAGATGCTTAGCCTTCTTCATCAGGGATATTTTCAGCCATAGATCTCAGCTCTCGCATGACATGCCTCGCTGTTGGGTGACCAGATTGATTACCTCTTACTTCCTTGTTTATAGATCGGAGCAACAAACAATAAGAAGAGTTCTAGAGCGCACCAAACAACAAGATGGTATGATCGTCAAGTTTCTCCTCAGCCTCATCCTCCGGGAGACCACCTGATATTGTTTAGACAATTCCAGAGGTGTCAGTCCATACATTAAACTGCGCCTCCTCATAACATTAGAGAGATTAGCTCCAAACAGATCCAAAGTGGAGCATGCCCCACTGATTAGACTACCTCCTAGATCTAAAGGAGCAACCAAAGATCCATTTAAAGTTTCTTTCTTTTGACTCAGATGTAGGAGTATCCCTCACCCATACATCCCACCCTGGATCGTGCAACTAGGCTTCTTGATGGATCTAGAAGATTCGACGATGAGCTAGTGCCCAATGCTCCCCATTCACCCTCGACCATTAGACTCAAGAGACCTTGATATCATTAGATCCATCATTCGATCTCCCTTGCTCACAATCTCTCTCTTGATAGGTTCTTGGGTTGGGCTGTCCACATTTCTAGTCATTGACAAACTCACATGGTGTCTTGTATCATTGTAGCTTTGTCTGAGTTTTTTTATTTGTATTATTTTTGGCTTTTTCTAGGAGTTGGGTTGGAATTCCCACATTGTATTCATATTAGTTGTACTCTTTAGTCTCATTGACTTACTTTTGTTTTCATTTGTTAGACATTAACAACATTATGTTATCTTATCTAAAGTATTGGGTTAATCAAGTCTTTCCTTGCCAATTTGGTTATAGTTCAATCCCTTTTACAATAAAATATATCGACAATTATTATAATTAAATTATGTGTTATAGTATTTGTCAGAGATAATTCTCGAATTGAATGAATTTCTATTAGAGTGCAATCAGATTTATACACCTTAAGTGACTTTTTGGTTCATTATCGAAGAGTTGGTTCATCTTCATATTCTTAATTATCTCAATTTTTATTTACATGGACATAAATCTATCGTGGAATCTACTAGAACTAACTGTTTACATGACCTCTAAGAGATAATTCTCGATCCAAGGCTCATGAGATAACTTGAAGTCAATACTCCATTTTTTTGTCTCCATCAAAGTCTGAATTAGAATATCCAATCAAATTGAAGTCATCTATCTATGAATATTTGAGTCCTATTACCAACCAAATTAGCAATCATGTTAAAGTTTGACAATATGCTAGGGCAACACCACATAGTAAACGTTTTCACTCACCTCGGCACGAGTCCCCATCCTTTAGGACAACTCCTACAAAGCCATGGGAGGCTTCCCTACAATCTCAAAATTCTCCACCGTAAGGTTAATAGACTAGTGCCTTGTAATTCCTTTTGCGTGATGGAGGCTAGGAGTTAGTTTAGGAAACTTGCTAATCTTAAAATGATTTCTTATTGCAGAAAAATGTAGACCAATAAAGAAGACCATTCAAACCAAGAATATATATAACTTGAAATGTCACAAAAGTTGAGTGCGAAATGCCCTTACCAATCTAAAGATGAAATGCTTTGATAGATACTTTGGTATATTGCTAAAAATGAAGAAAATGCTTGTTGTCTAGCAACTTTGGACATGCACATCTGCAAAAAAACGCAGAATCCAACAAACAATAGCCCACTTTGGGGCCACCCTCAAGCCCTAAAATGATCAACAAAAGTATGGCTATGGGGTCAAAGTGTTAGGGTATTGAAATATGAATCAAATGAAGTTCCTAGCACTTCAAAATGATGAGTAGTAGTTGAGATAATCAAATATGGAATATACTACTCATAAAAGGGAGTCAAATTGCTACTAGGGTCAAAAGTTCAAAACCCAAATTATTATTATTGTAGATTTTTGCATCCAGCAAGCTCAAAACATGATCTTGATTTTTTACTTCTAAATATGTTCAAATACAACTCAAAATGAATCAAATGAAGTTCCTAGCACTTCAAAATGATTAGTAGCTGAGATAATCAAATATGGAATATAGTATATACTACTCATAAAAGGGGGTCAAAACCCAAATTATTACTATTGCAGATTTTTGCTTACAGCAAGCTCAAAACGGGATCTTGATTTTTTACTTCTAAAAATGTTGAAATACAACTCAGAAGTGAAGAAAATAAAAGGGTTTGAAGAGATATACATATAGACTCCACTCCTTTGAAAGGGTCTCCCTTACCTTGTGAATTTGTTGTCATAAATTGAAATTACAGACTTGCAAAACCCTTGTACAATCACTTGAATTGTCTATAATGTATGTTTCTTGCACAACACAAGCAACTATATCCTCCTTTAGCCAATTAAATATGCTTTTAAAGAAAATCCAAGTGAGAAAAATAGCTGAAAAATGTGAATTTAAGCTTAAGCTAGTGAAATATTTTTGGTTTTTTGTATTTTTTGAATATTTATAAATAGAACTTTGGAAAAGGATTTTAGATTTTGAAAATAATGGAGGTGAAGTGAGGCTTACCTTGCCTTGCTAATTACCTCTTCCTATGCCAGATTGTGATCACAACCCCCTATAAATCGGCCTTATGTTTTCGGAACAAGAAGTGAGTTTGGAGTGTTGGACTAGTCACGTCTACTCTTGTCTAAGACTTTTACCAGTGCCCAAATTCAACTGGGAGCGATTTCTTTGTGAAACATGTTTGGCCAAATGGATCAACTATGAGATTAAGAAAACTCTTGTCTTTCAAGGAGGAACCCCCTATAAAAATTTGTCCAACAATGGGACTTTGAAAACCTTAACCTCAATAAGGATGAAGTGAGGCCTAGCGACCTAGCATTCTTCCTCCACGTGACTAAGTAGCCCTTCAATGGGTCAATCCAATAGCTTTGTGTAAGTTGGAATAACCTGCAATTTTTTTTATAGAAGCACAATATCTAATAAAGCCAAGGAGAGAAAGAATAGAATAGCCAATCCAAAAGACAAGTTGTTTGCGCCAAATGAAGTTCTTATTATGGCATAATGATCTCACATTTTCAAAACTCACAAATGAGGTGAGGGATTAGCCTTATATAATTTTACTTCTAATGTCTAGTTTGAAACCCTCCCTCATAATAATGATTAGACTTGTCATCCAAAACCCAGAGACTAAGTCTTTACAATGAGAAATATATATTTAAAATAAAATCTTCCTACAAAAGGGGGTCAATTTGGTACAAAGGCCAAATGGCTAGCTCAATAGAGGCTCAACATGCTTGGAATAGGCTTGACTTGATTTTAGAAATGAGTAATTTGAGGTTGGAATGACTAGAAACAACCTTCCAATGGCTTGATGAGGTCCAACACTGGCTTAATTAGCCTTCAAATCCTCCATGTCTTTGCTTTAGAAGGCCCAAAGTCTCCTTTGACTATTTCAACTTGGTCCAATTGCTTGAAGTAAGATGACTCTTCCTTTTTCTTTAATGAGTTGCCTTTCACTTTGAGTAATTTGAATTTTTCCGCCTTTTACTTGGTCCAATGTTTCCTTAAAATGGCTAGGAAGTCCATTCTAGCCTCCACATGGGTGGCCACCCCTAGAAAAGTGACCTTAGGTGTGGATATCCAACACTCTTGCTGATCTGAAGATTGTGGAACACGAGTTATCTTGCAAAAAATTTGTAGATGACTTTTGACACCTTGCGTGACCCATTTGGCCAAGATTTGACCTCCAAATGCCCTCTAGAAACCCACATGTGCCATAAAAGGAGAATGATCCCCTTTGACTGAGTATATCTTTCTTTTTCTTTATCATTTCTGAAAAATTCCAAGTGGCACGACAAGTATAAAATTTGTTGAGCAATCTGAGCCTTTGTTGGACCTTGTGCATTGGAATCTGCAAAATGCCTTGGGTAATGCAAACTATGCAAAATGTAATACTACCATGTTGAAGAATTGTGACATGATGAATATACCACGACCAAAGAATGTATACGAACTCAATAAAATAACCTTGTGGGAAAGGCATAGGTGCACATGGGACATGGTTTGGACTAGCCCTACAATGTGTGATCACCCCTACAAAACCAATGATTTCTCTAAACCATGAATTTCAAAAGATCCACCTTGATTCCTCATCCTATATAGGACGAAAGGAGTTGGAAGAAGGTACTAGCAGAATCAGTCATGGTAGAGCACAATAGACCTAGGATACTATAATACATAGTCTCCACATGGCCTACAAGGATTTTGACTTGCATTCTTTGGGCTTACAATGATGCTGCTGAAAAGGAAAACCTGCATATGTACCCCTGTTGAAATGAGGGGTAAGAAGTCCAAAGTCTCTAGTTCCTTTCAAATACTTCATAACTCTTTTTGTTGCAGACCAATGTCCTTCACAAGGTTTTTGCATAAAGCTGGAAAGAATCCCAACAACAAATAAAGTATTTTGTCTAGTAGCAGTGAGATAGACAAGACTTACCACACGCTGTTTTTATTTGGTCGCATCCTCAAATTCATTCCCTTTTTTTTATGTGAGCTTCAAATTCTGTTCCATCATAGTAGATAGAGGGTTACATTCATCCATGTCAAACCTGTTCAATAATTCTTCAATGTACTTCTTTTGGGAGATGAATATATACTTTGAATGTTGAGTCACTCTAATGCCTAAGTAGTAGTGAAGATGTCTGAAATGTCATCTCAAAGCCTTTTTTCCACTCTTTCTTTATGAATGCAATATATCTTTCATTGTTCCCTATTATCAACGGATCATCTGCATACACCACAAGATATACAACATTTTGTTGACTTTCTTGATAAACTAAATCGCATCATCAAGATTAAAGTGTTTTAAATTCAATTTCATAAAATGCTTAGTTAAATTTTTGTACTAGTCTCATGGTGCTTGTTTTAGGCCATATAAAGGTTTGATGAGTCTACACACTTTTTGTTCTTGTACTTTTAAAACAAAACATTTTCGCTGAGACATGAAGACATTCTCTTTCAAGTGTCCATTTAGGAAAGCAATCTTCACATCCATTTGATGAACTTCCCATCCATTCTAGGCTGCCAAGGCAAAAAGAGTTTGGATGGTGGCCCATTTTGCCGTGCGGGGGGGGGGGGGAAGAATTTTTTCATAATCAACATCTTCTTTCCATGACCATATGATTTGTATTTGTTGTAGGCCCACTTGTAGCCGATTGGTTTGTTTTCGAATGGAATGTCCGCTAACTTCCTTGTTCCATTATTTATGAGAGCATCATACTCCTACATTGCTTCTTTCCATTCATCATGAGAAGTAGTTTCTTTAAAGGAAGTTGGTCCAAAGTTAGTAAATAAATTCAATTCACAATCATATGAAACATCCATATCACCTTTATCAATTGAATTAGAATTATCTACATGACATCTATCTTGTTTGGTAAAATGTCTAGTTCCTGTCTTTCTAACCTCATTAGGATGAACACTTCTCAAGTGTTTTGATGAGGCATTTTGGGGGAGTTTTTTTAGATGGTCAAGGTTGCTCACTTGATTGAAATGGGGCTGCATCAAGGTTCAACCTTTCAATCCTCTCAATCACATCATTCAAATGGTCTCCCTGATTTGATGAAGTGGATGGAACTTCATGTGGGGGAGACGGTTCTTTAGAAGGAAATTTAAAAAATTAATCCAAGATAGGGACCCCCCCTTTAAGATGTGGAATCTCATTATCAAATTCAAATGATCAAGCTACCATTGAATAATGTTTCTAGTGTTGCAAGATTCAAGAAAAAATACATCTATGGAAAGAGTAAACTTCTTTTTTACCTCATTGTAAAGACGATATGTCTTAGTGGTATCTGAATACCCCAAGAAGATGCACTTGTGACTCCTTGTATCAAGCTTGTCTCTTTGCCCCTTGGGAATCAAGGCATAGCAAGTGGAACCAAAGACCTTGAGATACCTTATCGAAGGAAAGCGGCCATACCGCATTTCATAAGGAGTCTTATTTTTGAGAGCATGAGATGGACATATGTTCATTGTTCATGTGACATGTTATGCTTTTGTTAAGCAACCATGCATCTCTCCAGGAAGCAAATGAAGTGTGAAATAACTATTTAGTTACTCCAATATTGCAGTGGGAAACAATATAATGAGAAGATTCAAATGCTTTACCTTTTGCTGGATCTGGTCTTATACCCGTTTCTTCTTTCTGTTCTTTTTTGTTTTTCATCTTCTCCTAGGAGATTCTGCATGTTGATGCATCATGTCCATCTCTTCTGCAATGGATTCAATGAAGATCAAATCTTTCTCCTTTATGTTGTTTACCCCTTGCCTCTAGAATTCTTCAGACTTCCACTTCCTTTTTTACTACCACTTTCTTTAGGAGATTCATGTGACCGAGTCTTCCTTTTCTGAGCCAGACACCCAATTTCTTTAGGGGGCTAAGTTGTTGTCTTCCTCTTTGCGAAAGCTTTCTTTGGTTCTACAATTTTCTCCACCTGCGAGTCAAATGTAATGGACCTGAATTTGTCACTAGCTTGTAGGGATTCTAGATAGTGAGACTATTTACAGTAAATGTCCTTGATGAAGTGATCCAAATTGGATTGTTATATTGGTTGTCATCCATCTTGATGCTTTTAGAGTGGAAAAATTAGAGGAATCATCTTGTAGGGTCATTTTTACCAGTTATCCCAATTTGGAAAATTTGGGGCAAAAAACTTTAGGAGCTATTTTGAGGCCTTAAATGACCACCTTTTGTGGTCTCGAACTCGTTATCGACCTAGATTCCAACAGTACATGTTGATACACATCGATACCTTTCCAATAACACAAGAATTGCCTCAATTGAAGCTCGCATGAGAAAGTTGTGCCTCTCGGAAGTTGACCTATCGTGATTGACTACCATAATTCGAGAGGATGCCTCATCAGTCCTTGCTACTTGTGGCAAATGGGCTAGCCACGTGGGAACTATGAAGAAGAGTTTAGAAGGCTCGAATTGTAACTCATGTTGAGTATTGAATGGATCAAATTTATAACTGGGCCACTAGGAGGAAAAAGGGTTCCATTCATTCTATTGCATTTGGTTCCATAGTAGAGCATAACAACTTGGGAGTGGGAGTGAGAGAGCAAAACATAGGGGGTTTAGTATTTGTGGAAGCCTATCAAGCCACATGTCTCAAGTGACTCCACTGGGAGTGCCTTCTCCTTTGTACTTGCATTATTTTCATTCCAGAGAAAGAGATGTTGAAGAATGTAACTAGTATCGGTCGTCATAATTGTACTTGAGTCATGATGTAATGCATTTGTCAAAAAGAAAGGAAATAAAATTTATTGTAAAAGAAAATTTATTTATAAGCATGGGTTTCATGCTTTACTTATTTTGTTTCTAGGTGAAAGCACCCACTGCGTGCTTCTAGGGTTCGTGTCATGAGTCTTAGCCCTTGTCATCATGCTTCTTGGCTTCTTGTGTCAAGAAAGAAAAATTATTATATAATTTGTCATGTAAACCCTCCTCCACCAAGTCGGCCTGCCCTCTAGTCAAGTTGGCCTCATTAAGGGAATTTGACTACACAGAAGGATTATAAATAGAAGTGCCACTCAACCTATTGGAACATCAATACATCCAAGAAGTTCAATCCGCAATTTGAGGAGAAAAAGAAGTGCAAAATACCTAAGGAGAAGAAAATTCATAGCGAAGAGAAAGGAGACATTTGTCAAGCAAAATGAAGCTGAAAATCTCTCTTTTCTGCCACATGTGCGATTTTTTGGGTTGCAGGAAGGAGGGCCGAAATTGCAGGTCTGCAGTAGGGCCAAAAATCTGATGCAGGAGGGCCGAAATCTGAGTTTGATGCGTGATTGAAGTAGTTTGACTTGAGTTGATTTTTGGAGTTTGGCTGATCATCTTGGGAAGCTGATTTGGTGGATTGGAGGTCTTTGTTTTGGTCAAAAGTTCTTGGTTGTCTCATTTGAATTGATTCTAAAAGAAGAGAATTTTTGGGTTTTCCCCTAGAAGAGGGGTTTTAGCCTAGCCCAAGAGCCTACATACTATGTCACTTGTTGTTTTGATCTTCTTGCATTTGTTTTGATAGTTGCTCGATGATAAGAAGATAAACGAAGACATAAAAGAAGAGAATAAGATCACAAGTAATTATCAAGATAAGGAAATCTTTTGCCTTTTATGATTTTCTAACATGCTATCAAAGCTAAGGTGAAGAAGAAGGAAAAAGGCAACTTGCAGATCAATATCTCTCATCATCTTGAGGAAGGATTCAATAGAATTTTTCAAGGAAGATCATAAGAAGAAGAGAAGTCCATTTGATAGGAGAAAGAAAGTCTTGAAAGATAATTGAAGGCTACAAAGATATCTAGTTTTCATCAAGTAAGTACACCTAATGGCCTCATCAATGAAATTTGAGAACAAGCTTTAGGGAGCCTCTAACTATAGAGTATGGAAGACAAGGAGGGACCTCATCCTTGCAAAGAATAAGGTATTGGATTTTATAGTAGGAAAAATCAAGGATCCCTCAGATGATGCTGGAAAGGAAAGTACAAAGAATCTGATATTCTTGCCATGAACTTAGTTGTGGATGGAGTTAAAGACAACTTGATTCCCTACATATACACACTAGATTCTTCAATAAAAATGTATGATGCTCTCTCCAAATTGTTTACAATCAAGAATGTCGGGCAAGTGACAAGTCTCAAGAATGAACTTTGAACAGTCAAAATGACAAAATATGATACAATGTCTTCTTAATTTGTAAGAATTGCTCGTATGAAAGATGAAATTCAAGCAATTGATGAAGTAGTCCTTGAAAGGGAACTTGTGATTGCTGCTCTTCTAGGACTACCAAATTCTTGGAATGCATTTGCAGCTGGAATTAGTAGTTGGAAGAATTCTCGATCCTTCGAAGAAATGTGGTCTACCTATATACAAGAAGAAGCCCTTCTTTCCTTGATAGAAGGTAAACAAGAAAATGAAGAAACTGCGGCAAATGCCTACTTTGCTCATGTCAAGAAGAAAGGAGGAAATAAGAAGCTTAAGGGGTCCAAAAAGAAATCAGGGAAGATTGATATATCTAAGATAGCATGTTATCATTGTCACAAGATGGGACATTATAAGAATCAATGCCTCGATAATCTTAAGAACAAGAAGAGAGAAAGGGACCAAGCTACAATTGCTGCTAATGATAATCCTTCTAAGAAATCCAAAGCAGAGGATTCTGAAGTCAAAGACTTATTCTATTAAGTCTCATATATCCTTTACCTATAGTATAGGTTATTGTTTTAATTTTTGTAAACTCAATCTTTCTTTTTTATTTCTAGGGTTCATAGATGTAATATGTTTTGTTAGAAAATTTCTTGAGTTGTTTTGATGAGTTGAAGGAATCCCTCGCAAGACTAGATTGATGTAAGAAGATCAAGAGGGAGCTTCCCACCATTTTATAAAAAGATAGGTTATTATGTTCTTCATTTCTTTTCTTTGTTGACTTTATTTGTCTAGTTTCATTTTGTTCTTGTTTATATTCTTTTCTCTTGTGTTTTCCTTGGAGGGAAAGTTTGCAGGTATACTCTAAAAGAATGCTTGCAATAAAGGATTATGGAAGACTTCAAAAAGAAGAAAGAAACTTTGTGCAGGGGGAACTCTTCACTAAGGAAATCTTACAGGGTTTGTAAAAGGAGCAACTCAAGATATATTTAAGACTACATGATTTATAGCTAGTAAAAAGGTACGATCATTTTAAAAAAATTGCTTTATATTACTAACTATCTCATGTCTAGGGTTTTGAATCATCAAGATTCTTACTTAGGGTGATTAATATTTGAATTAAATCAACCCTTATCATATTGTCTATCTTTTGCTCTTTGGTAAATCCCTAACCCTTAGCGTTCGCCTTAAAATCTCTAATCTTTAGGGTTTGATGAATTAGGGTTTATGACAAAAACCCTTGTAAAAATTAATGTAAGATCATAGGAATGAAACCCTAGGTGTATATTCCTCTATATGATTAAAACCCTAACTTGGTTATTGTGCATCAAGTTTTGATGATTGTATCTAGGGTTTACGACAAAAGCCTAGTAGAGATTGATATAAGTTTCTAGAAACCCTAGATGTAAAATGCTTTCGCTATGATTGTAATTAATTGCTGATATCTAAAGTTTGGTTTTGATGATGGAATCTAGGGTTTGACAAAACCCTGGAAAAGATTGTTGTGAAAGTCTAAAGTGTAACTCTTGTTGATTGTAAGCCTATCGAAGTTTAGGTTTTGGACATCTAATGATTAATTTCTTATCCCTAGATGCTCTCGGTGTGATTACACACTAACCCTATTTTGATATAGTTTTTCTCATGCTATATATACATTTGTGTGCTTGGTTGTACTTGTTAAAAATTTGCAGGTACAAGATGTTGAAGATGCTTACCTACCTCTTATTTGATGATAACCTAATGATGATGATTAGGATGATGGAAAGAGGGAGCTGTAAGAATCTTGATGGCATTAAAGTTTACATTAATAGATGACATTGTTGCCATGTAAAATTAGAAGGAATGATGTTCTGAAGGTTGAAGTTCTTCGATGATATGATGATGCAAAAGAAAGAGCTTGTGTGGTTGAGTTGCTGATGAATTTGTCCCCTAGTAGAGAAGAAGGTTTGGATAAAGGAAGTGTACATCTCCCCAATTAAGAGGGAGGAATATTACGAAAATAGTGAAGACCATGGAGAAATAATGAAAATCGGAGAAAGGATAAAGCGCTACAGATGGTTATTAGTGAATAATGAAGTTGTGAACAAGAATTGAATGTTTTGGAAAGCGCTGAGGCTGAGTTTGGTTGTTGCTAAAAAAGTTGAAGAAGGAAGCTTGTCGAGATGTGTCTAAATATTGTAATGAACTAAGCAACATCATAATAATTGAAGACCCCAAAAATTGTGCGAGCATACCAGAACATATACATTGAGAGTTTGAAACTGGTTGGGGTTGTAAAGCTACAGTACATGCCAACAAATGAACAAGTAGCTGATGTATTGACAAAATCTCTTTCCAACAAGAAGTTAGTTTATTTTAGGAGCATGCTTGGTTTGGTGGATACCTATAATTTGGTTAAGAGGGAGAGATAAGTACTGTAGAACTCCCTGTATGATGGTACTTAGGAGGACATCTTGGCCTGGTAATATTGAGATCACATATTGTGATGTCTGGATCCCAGTGTGGGAGGGCATCTTGGTCTTATGGAGCTCCGATTTAGTGTTGATACCTGGATCCTTGTGAAGGTTGGTGTCAGGGCATGGAGGCCTAGATGGTATCTATATTGATACCAAGGCTGTAGCCTAATGGTAACTATAGGGGCATGTTGCCTTGATGACACCTTAGTCCTTGTTGGAAGGATACCTTGGCAGTTAGGGTATCCCTAGCATTGCATATGTTGTTGTACTCTTCTTGGAACATTTCAAATTGAAGTTAACCTTGTATCGGTTGAACAATTATGAATACCTCCCTAGTTAAGAGGGAGCGTTGAAGAATGTATCTAGTATCAATCTTCATAGTTGTACTTGAGTTATGATGTAATGTATTTTTCAAAAAGAAAGAAAAAAAATTATTGTAAAAGAAAAATTATTTATAAGCACGAGTTTTATTCTTTATTTATTTTGTTTCTAGGTGAAAGCACCCATTGTGTATTTCTAGGGCTTGTGTCATGAGTTTTAGTCCTTGTCATCATGTAATAGACCCTTATTGGGCTTCTTATGTCAAGAAAGAAAAATTATTTTTATGTAATTTTTCATGTAAACCCCCCTCCACCAAGTTGACCTACCCTCTAGTTAAGACAGCCTCATTAAGGGAATTCAACTACACAAAAGGACTATAAATAGAAGTGCGACTCGACCTATTTGAGCATCAATCCATCCAAGAAGTTCATCTGCAATTTGAGGATAAAAAGAAGTGCGAAATACCTAGAAGGAGAAGAAAAATCATAATGAAGAGGAATGAGACACTTGTCAAGCAAAAGGAAGACAAAAATCTCTCTTTTTTGCCACATGTGCGAGTTTTTGGGTTGCAGGAAGGAGGGCCGAAGTTGCAGGTCTGTAGTGGGGCCAAAAATCTGAAGTAGGAGGGCGAAAATATGAGTTTGATGCAAGATTGAAGCAGTTTGATTTGAGTTGACTTTTGGAGTTTGGCTCATCATCTTGGGAGGTTGACTTGGTGTATTGGAGGAGGTCTTTGTTTTGGTCAAAAGGTCTTGGTTGTCTCATTTGAATTGATTCTAATAGAAGAGAAGAGAATTTTTGGGTTTTCCCCTAGAAGAGGGGTTTTAGCCCTGGTTGAGAGTGTACATACTTTGTCACTTGTTGTTTTGATCTTCTTGCATTTGTTTTGATAGTCGTTTGATGATAAGAAGATAAAAGAAGACATAAAAAAAGAGAATAAGATCACAAGTAAATTTTTTGCCTTTTTGATGTTCTAATAAGAGAGAGTAGAGCAGCCTCACCTTCTAGCTGGGTTTATCCCGGAAGGGTTTCTCGATTCATATCTTGATGTTCATTGTGATTGCTATGTGTTTGTATTTCACTATTCTCTATTTTCTGCATTTTATATATTACATGCATGATAACAAAAATTAGTAACAGGTTTGGAATCTAAAGGAATTAACCCTTCATAGTATAGATTTCCTATTATTTTATTAGATCTTTTATGACTAACTGCCTAGTGGAATATCCACAATAGTTTATGAATCATGAAGGATGTGAGAGGAATGTCTATCTTCACTCCAGTGGCATCTATTTCATGCATGAGGGCTCTGATTTTAGAAGCTAGAGACAAGGGATCATCATCTTTCAACTCAAGGCTGAAGAGTTTGACCATCAATTGTTCATGCTCCAAATTTGAGTGTGTGTCATACAGATCTTCAACTTCTTTAATGTACCACAAGAATCTGTAATAGAAACAATATGGCAGTTTGCCTACGAATGAAGTAATCAGTGCACAAGCTTTGTTGTCCTTGTTCTTCCATAGGGCTAGCTCCTTGTCTAATGTAGGGTTGTTCTTTTTTCAGTGGTAGCTTCTCCTTCACAAATGCTATTTGACAAGTTTTAATAGTTATCCTTGCCAGTTAGCACCATGTCAAAAATGGAGATGAGAGAATGCATCTTTACAACACCTCACAATACATCTTTGTTCCTCATGATCTGCGGTTATAACTTATTTTCTCAAATCTTCTATATACCAAACAGGTCAGGGAACAATCCAAGTGTCACAAGTGTTCAACAAAGCAAAGCAATATAGTCCAAACACCCAAAATGTGATGGTGGTTAGCTAAACACTTCAAAATGATATTGTCAGTTTTTTTCACAATATGAATGAACTAGCTTCTCTTGAATAAAAACAATTTGACCTTTTCCTGCTGTGGATCTTTACTCCTGCTACAGTCTGCTCTACCTAGTGAAGGTTGGAAACATGAGAATTGCCAACAAAGCACAGGAATGTCCAGCGAGAGGACAAGCAAACACAGCAAAAAAAATTACAAACAAGGACAAGCTATTCTCAGGCCATAGAGAGGCAGGAGGTGAGCTAGGGAAACATGGGAATTGCCAATGAGAGAATGAAGCAGTTAAAGGATCAAGCATATCATTCCATGCATGCTGATTCCTAGAGGATTCAAGGAATCTGTGGATGTGGGTGGAGAGGAA
Source organism: Pinus taeda (assembly GCA_000404065.3). Taxonomy (NCBI): domain Eukaryota; kingdom Viridiplantae; phylum Streptophyta; class Pinopsida; order Pinales; family Pinaceae; genus Pinus; species Pinus taeda. Next base: position 242,588 of record APFE031001952.1, on the reverse strand, counting down.
AACAGAGACCAGCTGACAGAAATCCAGAGGAGCGCTCAAGTCTGGCAGACTCAACAGTGCTTAGAGACAAGTCTGTTGGTCTCAAGTCTGGCAGACTCAACAGCGCTCAGAAGGGAGGCGTTTCTGTACTCCATGCAAAGCAATGGCAGGCCTGTGGAGGGAATAATGCAGAATTATAGAGGTCCGAATTGGCAGGGGCCATTTCAGCAGGAGGAGAAGGGAATCAAGGAGTTAAGCTAGCTTTGATACGATTGAAGAGTTTGACCATCAATTGTTCATGCTCCAAATTTGAGTGTGTGTCATACAGATCTTCAACTTCTTTAATGTACCACAAGAATCTGTAATAGAAACAAAATGGCAGCTTGCCTACGAATGAAGTAATCAGTGCACAAGCTTTGTTGTCCTTGTTCTTCCATAGGGCTAGCTCCTTGTCTAATGTAGGGTTGTTCTTTTTTCAGTGGTAGCTTCTCCTTCACAAATGCTATCTGACAAGTTTTAATAGCTATCCTTGCCAGTTAGCACCATGTCAACAATGGAGATGAGAGAATGCATCTTCACAACACCTCACAATACCTCTTCGTTCCTCATGATCTGTGGTTATAACTTATTTTCTCAAATCTTCTATATACCAAACAGGTCAGGGAACAATCCAAGTTTCACAAGTGTTCAACAAAGCAAAGCAATATAGTCCAAACACCCAAAATGTGATGGTGGTTAGCTAAACACTTCAAAATGTTATTGTCAATTTTTTTCACAATATGAATGAACTAGCTTCTCTTGAATAAAAACAATGTGACCTTTTCCTGCTGTGGATCTTTACTCCTGCTACAGTCTGCTCTAAGGAAGGTTGGAAACATGAGAATTATCAGCAAAGCACAGGAATGTCCAGCGAGAGGACAAGCAAACACAGCAAAAAAAATTACAAACAAGGACAAGCTATTCTCAGGCCATAGAGAGGCAGGAGGTGAGCTAGGGAAACATGGGAATTGCCAATGAGAGAATGAAGCAGTTAAAGGATCAAGCATATCATTCCATGCATGCTGATTCCTAGAGGATTCAAGGAATCTGTGGATGTGGGTGGAGAGGAACACAGAGACCAGCGGACAGAAATCCAGAGGAGGGCTCAACAGTGCTTAGAGACAAGTCTGTCGGTCTCAAGTCTGGCAGACTCAACAGCGCTCAGAAGGGAGGCGTTTCTGTACTCCATGCAAAGCAATGGCAGGCCTGTGGAGGGAATAATGCAGAATTATAGAGGTCCGAATTGGCAGGGGCCATTTCAGCAGGAGAAGGGAATCAAGGAGTTAAGCTAGCTTTGATACGATTGTCAGAGGCAACTCCCCATTTGAATGAATTTCTATTAGAGTGCAATCATATTATACACCTTAAGTGACTCTTTGGCTCAATATCCAAGAGTCAGTTCATCTTCCTATTCCTAATTATTTACAATATTTATTTACATGGACACAAATCCTGAAGGATTATGTCCAACAATATTAAATATTATACATATGGTTTTATATTAAATATTTGCCCCTCAATATTTGAAGGTGTCAATGGTCCCACACGCTTTAAAGAACATTAGAGACCTCTGTAATGCGTGTGGCTCCCCGATCTACCCCTTTTTATTAATATGCTTTTTTATACTTATTTAATCTATATTATAGCTGCACCCAACCTGCCATTCCATGCAAGGTTGGGTGAAATTTGTAGCTGCTATGGACCCACGTATTGGGATGTTCCCACATTTCAGAAACTTTTGCACATAGATTATATTCATTGATGGTGCCTGTGTTGCATCAAATTGAAAAGTGAATTCCTGCATTTTAAACCTTGTGATTGCCAGTGAAACCTTATGATAGGTCGTTTAGGTGAAATCAACTAAAGGAATTCAACTGCTTTTCAAATCTTAGCCATCTATATTTAAGCTTACAACACACATTGTGAAAATCTATACAAAGATGAGCGTTTTACTGAAGATGCTATTCCCACTTTTACCTTTAGAATTTTTTCTTGGCATTCAATTTTTTTTCCTTGAAAAAAAATTGTAGCTTCTTATTTAGAAAAAGAGAACATTCTGAACATGCTGGTATGAAACAGCGTTTACACAGAAACATTGAAGTGCTTACAATATAGGTTGAGCTCCAGTGACACTGAAGTGCTTAACATGGAAGGCTGAGCTCTAATAAAAAAATCATAAAAACGTACGGCAAAAAACTAAAGAAACTAAAGCAGAAAAATCCCATGCAGGGGAGACCAAAGGCCAGTAGAAGAACTACCAGCAAAACTGCCAAAATATCAAGACCACGTACACACAGACTACTGTCCATAAACCCAAAAGAAACCCATCACAATCACTCACACAGGAAAGGCCACCGATGCAAGAGAAAGCCATAGCTGTGAGAGCCACCATAAGCAGATGGTCATAACGATCCATTCTGAAGCCAGTTGAGTAAAATATAATAAATCCCAGTCTCCAACAGGCCAGTGAGTGGGGTCCTTTTTACATTCATTTGACCTTCAATTGCCTATGTTTAAGCACATTGTTTTTGACTTTTAATATTTTCTGTTCTTCCAATACAATTAATCAGTAACCATATTGATCCATTTTCACATGTTCCAGAGTCTTCCATTTAGTTCTCCTGTGAAACAAAATAAGGAAAATATGATCTCAACTTCCTGAACTTAAAACACTGACAAGCTACTTACTCATCTTCAGCACAAGGATGATAATAATTACTAAGAAATGATCTTTTTCTCAATAACTGTCATGTACAAATAGATGTGCACAATGATAATAACAATAAGGCAACAGGAGAGACCATCACTGAGTAATCTGTCTATCGATACAGGCAGTTAACTTTGTCCACTAGATAGCTCAATATTTTGAAACAATATAGAACATGATTCAAGTTCCCATTTAGTAAACCAACGCTTCTACAGAAGGTATGAAAGAAAGCAAATGTCTTCTCTTAATTTATAATTTTTGATGTCAATGTGGTGGCTATTTTTATGTGGAGGGTGTCTAAGGCTTTTCATTATATATATATATATATATATATATATATATAATAATATATATATATGGAGGAGAGTTTGTTGTTACACTAGCCCCTGTAAAACGGACAATTACTTATAAGCTATATTTAATGTTTTATCAATGTTTTTTGGGCATCTTCAGATGCGTTAGATGTTTCAGAGAGGTAATGTGTATTTGAGTATCCAGTTCCATAATCCATGTTTATGTTGTTGAGATACCCTACTTACTGTGATTGAAAATTAAACTGTCTGGTTTTCTTCCAAACAAGATTGCAGATCATTTGGGAGTGCAACTATAGTTATATTTCTTTCAGGAGAAATTTCCATGGACTTTTTGGCAATCCAAAAAGACAACTTGTCTTCAAAAGTAATTTCAGAAGTTTTGATAATCTTTTACTCCAATTGTCTTTCAGGTATCTTTCGACGTCAATTGTGTTTCAAGGTCCAAATAAAACAAGATTTCAAATTTATAATCTGGGTCGTGGGATGTGCACCTTTTATGCCATTGTTATGACAAAGACATATAGAACATAAAAGATTTTGAAGTAATAGTGGTTTTTAGTTGCTGAGGGTGGATATCATGTCTATGTTAAGGCCTCTAGATCCGTCTGAGCGTCCAAGCAGTGAGAATGACATATATGGGGGAAGAAGCAGCAGAAATGGCTCACCTGGTACAATAAATACCTTGAATAAAATGAGAGTACTTTATAAACCTGAACTCGGGGGTATTGCCATAAGCTCTCATTCATATCTTGATTCTTCTCCAGCAGGATTCGATCCCCGAGTAACACAGCTACTGTCCAAGAGTTCATTGCCTGATGTTGAGAGGCAAGCTATATTCAGGGAAGCAAAACAACACAACCATAGCTCACCCATATCACCTCTGTCTCCTATGGATTCTGTGGGAATATCCGACTCGTCATGTCACAGTGCTGGATCTTATCATCAATATACAAATAATACTGCTTTGTTTCATTCTCAAGGTTTTTCCTATAATCCCGCTACATTGGCCGAAGTTCTGGTATCCAGTGGAGGTCAATATCCTAGCATGCCTATTGTACAGAGTTCTGCTTCCCTCCAGAAATCTGTATCTAGTGAGAATCTCACAGGGGAACATACATCAGGTTACCTAAATTTTCCGTCATCAGATTGCCAAAGAGGAGCTATACATGGTAGTATCTTTGATGAAAACCCAGAATACATCAGGCAATGGCTGCAAGAGTTGGAGAGAGAACTTTTTAGTGATATTGACGAAGCAAGTATCATTAGCCCCGCTCAAAGCACATATATTGACAGGGAATGGGCAGACACAATAGAAAACCTTCTGTATGAGGATTCCCCTATGCATTCTCCGATGGAGAGTACAACCTTGAAGGATTATTCTAATGGAAGCATAGATTATTCCAGTGTCGCAAATATCTCTGATTCATGTTCTGTTTCACAAACTAATTCTTTGCAACAAGAAGCATATGCATCAACTGGTCACCGGCAAGATAATGTTCATACAGGGAGCTCTTCCAAGCAGCTGTTAGTTCAATGTGCAACTGCAATATCTGAAGGTAAAGAAGAAATGGCATCACATATAATCACAAAATTGAGAGAGACAGTCTCAATTCAAGGAGACCCAATGGAAAGACTTGCAGCTTACATGGTGGAGGGTCTTGCTGCACGAATAGCATCTTCAGGAAACGGAATATACAAAGCTTTGAATTGTAAAGCGCCACCAAGCACTGATACTTTATCTGCCATGCAAATATTATTTGAAGTTTGCCCATATTTCAAATTTGGTTGCATGGTGGCCAATGGTGCAATTTGTGAAGCCTTCAAGGATGAGCAGAAGGTTCATATACTAGATTTTGAAATTGGGCAGGGAAGTCAGTACATAAGCCTCTTAAATGTCCTTGCAGAAAGGCCTGGTGGGCCTCCACATTTGCGCATAACTGCAGTAGATGATTCTGAAGATGTAAGATATATTCCTGGGGGATTGGATAATGTGGGAAAGCGGCTTGAAAAATATGCAGAATCCATTGGTGCTTCTTTACAATTTATATCAATTAGAAGAAAGGTTGGAGATGTCCAACCATGGATGCTTGAGATAAATCCAGATGAGGTTTTAGCAGTCAACTTTGCATTCCAACTGCATCACATGCCCGATGAAAGTGTGTCTACAAAGAACCTACGTGACCGGCTTCTAAGGATGGTGAAGTCTCTCAACCCTAAAGTGGTCACAGTTGTAGAACAAGAGGTTAACACTAATACTGCACCTTTCTTACCCCGGTTCATGGAAGCATTAAACTATTACTCATCGGTGTTTGAGTCTCTAGATGCTACAATTCCAAGGGATAGTAGAGATCGTATGAATGTTGAAAAACAGTGCCTTGCCCGAGACATAGTGAACATAATTGCTTGTGAGGGGGAAGAAAGGATTGAGAGGTATGAAGTCGCAGGAAAATGGAGAGCTAGAATGACCATGGCAGGCTTTAGTGTGTATCCTCTCAGTGCTAATGTTAAGGACACAGTTAAATCTTTGCTCCACCAATCATACTGCAATAGCTACAAGACCAAGGAAGAAGGAGGAGCTATGTATTTTGGATGGTTGGACAGAATTCTCATTGCAGCATCTGCTTGGCATTGAGAAGCAAGGACTGTAAGAAGGTTCTTGTACAAGAATTTCTTACAATTTGTCGATACCATTGCAGAAACTACATCTGACTTTCATGTGTGTCAGGGAAGAGTTCAGAAACCTGACACAATAACTTTTTATAGGGGTAAAGGTTGAAATTAATTTAAGGAAACAGTGGTTTTTACCTGTCCTGTTCAACCAGGTATAGTAGTCATAGTTATTCGTTTGTATTTTGCTTCCTTATGCAGGTAGAGAGGAAAATGCTGAGGCTTGCTAAAATCAGTGATATGCCTGCCTGCACAGTGGGCAACTGGATAGAGACAGTTACCATGTAACTTTCAGGAATTTATGCTTGACTAGCTGAAAAGTATTGGAATTTTTTTACTTTTTGGTTGTGACCTTGAGTACAGTGTCTCATAATCAACTGGATGAAAAATCAAGTCTATCTTTCAAATGTTTCAACCAGGACTATATCACTGATATTACAGCAATAAAAGTGGTTGAAATCTGAAGAAATTTTTTGACCTTTAACTGCACGGTAATTTAACTATATGTATAATTTGCTATGTTTTAGTTTTAGTTTCAATATTTTTTTGTCTAATTTCAAAAGCAGCAACTTTCACAGAAACAAAAGTTCAGTCCTATTGAGTCCTCACTAAAAGGAAAAAAACAAGTGCGGATGCTGATTAGTCTTCTGTTCCTTTTCTTTTGTGAAAATAGAAAAATATTTGTTTAATTCCTATTTATTAATTGAGTGATTCAATGTTAACATGCATACACGGATTGCATTAGCAGATTAGTGTGATGAAATGGTTTTTGATTTTAAATTGATGAAGCACATGGTTCAAACACAACTCCGTGCTTATTAAACATAACTCCATGCTTATTAGGCAACCATAGTCATGTTCTCATCAATGTTTTGAAGATTGTTCCACGCTAGCGTATGAGAGTTCAATAAACATATGGATTACGTATGTGTCTTAATGTGGGCAATTAAAATTCATTGATTCAGTTCCTAAGTATTATAAGCAATGTCGCTCTGATCTCTGGGAAACACCAAGAATGACAGTGCCATAATTTTTACGTGATTACTATGTAGTTTGTGTCTTGTAAATTCTCAAGAGCTTCAAAAGAAGATTACAAAGTTCAATGCGCTGAAGTGCACAGTGGATGATGAAGGTGATATGGTTAAAAGAAAGCACCCAAAAAATACAAATGTCAAGATGCTAACATGGATGGTTCAAGTGTCTCTCAAAACATGTATGTGGATGAATATTAGTTTTCTTCAATTACTTTCTTAAGGAAGCATCTGTCTGTAGTAATCCTCTGTTTATTTTCAAATATTCGGAAAGTATCTAGCACTATTTATAAATATTCCATCAAATTCAGCCTTCTTGTGCAGCTACTTCCACTCCATAAAGGTGAGATCAACATTTATAAGTAAAGACAAAAAAGGTAGTCCAATTCTTGGGTATTTACACTAGATGGTTCGTCAGGTCATTCAGTCTAACTAAGCCAAAAAGAAATCCAATACTTGGGTATTTCCAAGAGTAGCCCGATAGATTTGCCTGTGTTGCCACTCTTCTATAATTCAAACTTGAAACAATATTTCCAAAGCTGATCGCATTCTATCTATTTCATACAATTTTGTTTTCTAAGCAATCTATGCATTTAGGTACATCCGTTTTCCCCGGGCATGTGTAGTGACGTTGAGCAGTAGCTTTGCAATCCGTGACCAATTGCTTTCTATCTATTTCATGCAATTTTGTTTCCTGAGACATCAATACATTTAGGTACAAATTCAGTAGTAGAATACTTTTTTTCTTTTGTTGAACTTTATTTCATGGAATGCCAAAGTTATTTAGGCAATAGCAGGAATTATCTCGTTCCAAATTCCATTTGCAGCATCAATCTCAAGCAAGAACCTTTGAAAATAAGGGGTTAGCATAAATGGTCATACCATCAAAGGGGACTAAATAGTCTCGAAGTGAGACCTGACAGATTTTATGCAACTTGCAAGTGGCTACTTTATCTAGGAAGTCAGGTTGTTCTTTTATAAGAGGGCTCGGTTACAGGGGTATATCATATACCTATCCGCCACTATAGTTCCTTGGGATAAGACCTGGCCCATCTCTTTCTTTGCATGCAACTTGAACGCTCCAATTCTCCTCTTGAAAGATTGCCGACAATAGAGGGAGTGGCATCTCATAACACAAGTCAAGCTAAAAAGGATTTAGAGGAGGATCTTCTCTATCTGAAATAATGGAGCCAGACTAGAAATTTAGAGAAACAATTAGTTTATGAAGAATACGAAAACAATATAATGGAGCCAGGCTAAAAATTTAGAGTAGCAATGAGTTTATGAAGAATACAAAAAGCAAATGGCCTAGAATTGTAGCAACATTAAATGGCAGAGAGGAAATCCGTGCCCCAAAACCCAAATTGCAATTCCAACCGTGCAAGCAAAAACATGCATTTGAAAGGGTCATGCTCTTTAAGGACTAAGATGAAGTGCAAATGCAATATGGGGAAAAAATTAAATGAAATCTTTCACTCTCCCTTCACACCTCAAATGGCGGTTGTGTTTCTAGAAATAAAGAGGAGCATTTGAAAGGATCATTTTCCCTTAAGGACCAAGATGGAGTGCAAATGCAATAGGGAAAAAAGAAAGAAAATCTTTTAGTTCATCATCAGAGCTCAAATGGTGGTCATATTTATATATAAAGAGGAGTTCATCTAGGGTGTAGTACTAACTAAAATTCCCAAGTTTCTCGAGTAAGAACGATTGTTTAAGGTCCTGCAGGACACGGTCAAGTGAAAATCTTTAGGTTAACTAAAATTTCCAAGCTTCTCTTGGGTAAGAACGATTATTTAAGGCCCTCAAGTGAAAATCTTTAGGTTTGGATGGGCTATCTGCTATACTCGATGAAAATATTTAGGTTTGGATGGGCTTCCTGCCGTTCTTGATGTTATGGCTTATGGTTGGTCATTACTTTTTAAGGATGTATGTCAAAGAATTTTTGGAAATAAAACCTGTGGTAGAAATGGTTGATATATTATTGATTAAACTTATCCTAGAATGGACGAAGAAAGGCATGATGGGAGGTTGAGGCTATTCACCTTCCTTAATATGTTCTACAAGGTGATTGCCAAAGTCAGACAAGAGAATGAAAAACATGACTAAATTGTTCATCACCGTGAACAAATAAACATTTTTAAAAGATCATTTCATACTAGAGAATCAGATCATTTCATACTAGAGAATCTCAACACTGCATGGAAAAATATTTCTCTAGAATTGGGGATTGGGAAGATATGTTCTTTTGTCATAGTCTATGACAAAATTTATCACCATGAAAATTCTATTTAGCAAGGATATCTTTTAACTTTCCATTTGTGTGCTATTGTAATGGATGTGTTGGGATACATCCTTGATGTTGGTGTGCTATTGCAATGGATGTGTTAGGATACATCCTTGATGTTGTTCAAACACAAAGTTAGAGTCAAGTCAACACAAAGCTGGAGTCCAGTGATTTTTTTCTTGGTGGTGGGCAATTATTAAATGTTCATTTTGTTGATAAGTACAACCAATCTAGATCCATTTTAAATCTGGATCTACCAAGAGTTGAGAGGGATTAAGTCTGGAGTTAAGATGGATCTAAGCTGGTACGCTTGTATTCCATAATGCATTTACTCAAGCCTTTAAATAACTTTCATCATAACAAATGCAATGGACAAATACCATGGGAAAAACCATGGGTTGTCAAACTTAGAGCCCAAAAACTGTCAATGATAAATTATTAATTTTATTTTTATTTGATCGAGTCAAAATATTTATGTTTACATTACATCATCTCTACCATACTACTCTGGAGAGCGCCTTTTGATGCAACAAAATTTAACCACTCGGTGCGAACTCGCAAGGATATCTTTTACCTCTTTACTTGTGTGCTACTTGAATGAATGTGTAAATATACCTCCTTCATGGTGATGAGCAACTACTAAATGTTTATTCTGTTGATAATTCAACCCCTGCCTCAAGACTCAAAAGATTCTTAATAGAACTTGTTTTGGTTTCTTGCTTGACAGAAAAAAGGAATATTCTCAAACCAAACTAAAATAGTAAGATGTTGGAGACCCCTCTTGGAGCTTGTGTCAATAAAAGATATGTAGCATGGGGTCTTAAAACAAATGCGAAGAAAATCATAAAGATTGGTGTAACACCCCCTCCCAGGTCTACCCAAAGTAACCATGCCAACCAGGGTAAACATGAGAGGAGATGCTACTATGATCAGATTCGACCTCTTATGTCACCTTAAGGAAGTGGAATCAATGGAACATCACATACAGTCATCCAACATTATCAACTGAGCCCTCAAGAGACAGCCTGTCCCTGGGTCCCACTGCTATTCTGTAGCTCTTAGGCCATAGTCGCTCTCATGCTATGGGCAAGGGAGCGACCAAAAACCTAAAGTCACTTTCACAGGCCTACCTGCCAGCGACTGTGGACCAAAATTGCCAGTTCTGTGCCAACGACCTTGGGATTTAAGCCACTTTTCTAGCTCAGAATCCTGGCCTATGCCCAGAACTTGTTGTAACTTCTAGAATTCATTAAAAACATGATAACAATGCTGATCAATCAAAATCAACCTCAGGACTAGGCGTGAGCATCCCCAACCAAGACTGACATTCTGTCAAACACTTGGCATCAATACAACGTATAGGTCTAGGATACGAGACATAGCATAAATGATTGAAACAACTTATGAAACATAACCAGAAGGATCACCTCCTTCTTCTTTGAACTACTACATCATCAATTAGGTCTTGCATCCATCCATTTAACAGTTACAAGTAAATATATGAATAACCATGACATCAACCAATCATTCAACCATGCTTATAACCAACGTAAAACCATATAAATATTAGAGATATGGCAACCATTAAATCCACATAAATCAATGCAAAAGTAAGAGAACTTAACTTTTATTAATCATAGGCAAATCCGATTAGGTTCGAGAATTCCACGTACCACTTGACCATAGACATGGCTAAACCAAATCTTTCTTTCAGCGAGTCACCCCCGTGCCATATTCCAAGCATGAATGTGGGATCTCATAGAACAACCAATCCAAGAACAGTTAAGGGAATCTAGAGGTTAAACCACCTCTACACTCATCAAACCGTGATCACACCAAAACCTCTGCTCCGATCATAACCGAACAAAACTTGGAATGCCATCTGGAATTCATCACTATCCTTGAGAAGTTTTCTGTCTCCTTATCTTTCAAGGTTTACTGCAATCCAAACCAGGATCACTAGGCCCTAAACCGAGATTGCTCCCTCAGGCTTTACTGTGTATCCCACCAAAATTGGTCAAGGGATTCCTAGGCCTTTGGGAATGAACCTTGAGACCACCTCTGCCTCGGATTACGAAATCCATCCGGAAATTCCAAAGCTCAAAACCGAAATAACATCCCAACATACCATGACATCCGGAAAAAGGCTAGGCTAGGTTGAAATCCATTGTCATAACCCAACAAAACCATGCCTCCGACAGTGAGAGAACCATACACCAATATGCAAAGCCATGCATGTCCAAACCAACTAGGAAATCACACATGCAAAAGGTTACCTGCAAGTATTCTTGCTAAAGTTGCTTGTCCTGCTTTATTTTCCTTGCGCCAAACTAGAGTGCTCCAAGAAAACCCTTAAGTAATCAAGAGTGTGAGAGAGAGAGAGAGAATAATGAGAGTGTTCCAAACTTGAACTGAAAAAGGTTACCAACTGATCCTCAACAGCGTTTTTATGAATGAGGCCTCTATTGTCTTCGTTTCCATTATTTTCCTTCAATTTCCTCCTCACATGTAACTTGTGACCTTTCACCTTACTTTTCTTCAATTTCCTTTATTTTCATAAATAAATGTGCCAAAAATGTCTTTTTTCTTTTTAATGCCTTTGCTATAGCCTTTGCCAATTTTCTTTAGCCAAAACACACATCCAAAGATGCCCACTAGGATATCTTTGCCCAACATTCAGCTTGGAATAAGTGTCCCTCAATAATAGTCTTATTTTTGCCTTTATTAACTTTTATTACATGAACTTTTCACCAAGGCTGTTATAGAACCCTCCCCCTTGGGAAACACCGTTCTCAGTGTTAAACCACACTAAGACCTCAACAAAACTGCTGAAAAGCAAACATGTTGCCTATAGAGTTTTATAACTTAACTCGTTGCAGTATTTACAATGAAGAACCTACTTAAAAGCAAAACATCATGACAACATGAAAAGATAATAACCATACCGCTTATTGGAGCTTTATAACTTAGCTCATGGCGATATTTACATCCATATACATATACATATACAAATACCAAAACATATGCCAAACATAAACCAACATCAAACGAAAACTGCTTTGCCTCGACCGGTAAGCAATGAATGATATAGGGCCCACATTTGATCCCCCATCTCCCATGTCGCTTCTTCAGTGCCAAAGTGCTTCCACTGCACTTTAACTTGCTCTATGGCTCTGTTCCTGAACATGAGATGCTTCCATTGCAATATGCACTGAGGCTCCGACTGGAACTCTCCTTCTTGCTCCACCTGCAATACAAACCAATCAATAACATGATCAACATCCTTTCTTAAGTAATAAAATATGGAAAACATCATGGACTTTCATTGTTGGAGGCAGTGCAAGTCGATATGCCACTGGTCCAATCCTCTCAAGGATCTCAAAAGTCCCACAATACCGTGGTACCAACTTGGTACATGAACCAATCCTCAAAGAGTTTTTCTTGGGCTTGATGCCCAAATACACATGCTCCCCAACATGAAACTCTTTGAACACCCTGTGCTGATCTGCATAACTCTTTTGTCTATCCTGTGCTGCCTTTAGATTCTTCTTTATAACCTGCATTTCCTGCTCCATGCCCATCAACATGTCCGGTCCAATAATACCCTGTTCACTAGATCACTTCAGCGGATGAGAGTGTTACAAATCCGTCCATACAATGCCTTGAAAAGACTCATCTTCAAGGACACCTGATAACCATTATTGTATGCGAACTCAACTAATGGAAGATACTCCTCCCATTTCCTCTACTGGTGCATCACGTACATCCTCAACATATCTTCCAAGATCCTGTTGATCCTCTCTGTCTGACCATCTGTCTATGAATGATAAGTTGTATTGAAGGCCAACTCTGTACCCAAGCCTACAAATAGCTTCTTCCCAGACTTGAAAGTGAACTTTGCATCCCTGTCCAACACAATCTTCTTTGGAACACCATGTAGTCTCACTCTGTCTGATGAACACCTGTGTTACCTCATTGGTTGAATATGTAGTCTTCACTGGAATGAAGTGAGCTACCTTATTCAACCTGTTAACCATGACCATAATAGAATCATGATGCCTCACTGTCCTTAGAAGCCCTGTGATGAAATGCATGTAAATGACATCCCATTTCCTTTCTGGATTTGAAATAGGATATAGTAGACCACTTGGATGCTTGCATTCTGCCTTTACCTACTAACAGTCTAAACATCTAGCCATGAACTCTGCCACTTTCTTCTTCAGAGTCAGCGAATAGTAAAATGTCTTCACTGTTGTCAAAGTCTTCTGATATCCTAGATGACTCGAATATGGTTTCACATGAAACTCCCTCGAGACAAGTTTCTTGAGGTCATTGTAATTTGACACATAGATCTTGTCTCGAAACCTCACCAAGCCATTTTCCGTGAGACAATAGTCTGCATCCTAACCCCCTATACCTGTTCCTGCACCTAAACTTGTACCTACGCTTATACTCAGCGGTAACCTGTGCATGATCTCCATATATTTGTCATCCCGTTGTCCTACCTACAAGATCCTATCTTGTAACTCTGTCCCATAGGAGTTTATAGCTACCATATGATTTACCTGTACCTCCCTACTAAGAGCATATGCACCCTGGTTCTCCTTCCCTTTGATGTATTTGATTTCGAAGTCAAACTCATTAAGGGTAGCTAACCATTTAGCTTTCCTGGCATTTATATTCAGCTGGTCAAACAAATACCTCAACCCACTATGATCACCCATCAATATAAACCTCCTACTCATAAGATAGTGTCTCCACATCTTCAATGCATGTATAATTGCTACTAGCTCAAGATCATGCGTTGGATAGTTCTACTCGTGCTCATTCAGTTTCCGTGACTCATAGCACACTACTTGTCCTTCTTGATTGAGAGCTCCACCAAGTCCCCTCTTGCAAGCATCTGTACACACTACAAACTCCATGTCTGGATCCACAATTTTTAGCACTAGTGCATGTGTCAACAACTGCTTAAGCTGTTCAAAAATATCTTCACATTCAACGTCCATTCAAACTTCTTACCTTTCCGTTGCAATGATGTGATAAGATATGAAATGCGTTAGAAGTTCTTGATGAACCTCCTGTAGTAACCTGCCAATTCCATGAATGATCTCACCTCATCTACATTCTTAGGAGCTGCCCATTCCATGATGGCCCTTATCTTTTCTAGATCCACTGCTATGCTTTCCTTGGAGACAACATGTCCCAAGTAGTGTACCTCAGTCTGAAAGAAGCTGCACTTGCTAAGCTTAGCATACACCTAACGTTCTCTTAGTAATCTCAACACTGTTGCTAAATGTTCGACATGTTCTTCCTCATTTTTAGAATATAACAATATGTCATCAATGAATACAATAACAAATTTGTCCAAATAAGGACACAACACATTATTCATGAAACACATGAATGTAGCTGGAGCATTAGTCAAACCAAATGGAACAACAACAAACTCATAATGCCCATACCTGGTCCTGAACGCAGTCTTGAAGATATCCTCTTGATGCGTACTTGATGGTATCCCGATCTCAAGTTGATCTTAGAGAATACCGCAGCTCCCTTTAACTGATCAAACAAATCATCAATCCTCGACAAATGGTACCTGTTCTTGATCATTACCTTGTTTAGTTGCCTGTAGTCAATGCACAATCTGAGAGTACCATCCTTCTTTATGAGCAACATTGGTGCGCCCCATGGTGATACACTGGGCCTGATTTATACTTTGTCCAACATTTCCTTTCGCTACAACTTCAACTCTACCAACTCAGGTGTGCTCATCCTGTGAGGTGCTTTCGATGCTGGAGCTGCCCCTAACACTAACCCAATAGAAAAATCTACCTCCCTGTGAGGTGGCAACTCTGTAATGTCCTCGGGGAATACATCCTAAAACTATTGCAAAACTGGGTCCCTGCTTAACACCTCTGCATCCTCAACCTCCTTACCCTTGTCACTTGAAATGTGTACTGCAAACATCACACAACCTTTTCTGCAACTACGGTTAGCTTGCATAGCGGTAACCGTCCTCATTGATGTAGGGTTCTTCTTTCCCTAGAAGGTCCTCTTTTCCCCACTATCATCCACACACCTAATGGCCTTGTTGAAGAAATCCACTTTGGTTCTGTGAAGGTATAACCAATCCATACCCAAAAGCATACTATACAATCCCAATGGCAATACATTCAAATACACCGCTGTAGGCATACCATTTAACTCAAATGCACAAGCTCTTACCCAATCGTGAACTCGCTTCTTTGAACCTGTAGCCAACTGTACCAACCAAGATTCTGCATGCACTTCTCTTCTCAAACCACACTTATCCACAAGGTCAAGATTAATATAACTATAGTTAGATCCATGATCAATCAAAATAGAAACAACTTGATCACAAAGCTTACCGTCCATCTCAATGATCGATGCCTAATGATCCACCTGCTTGTTATCCACATCTGCATAAATATGAGGAATGCTATGACCAACATCACCAACTGTATGCGCCTCCTAAGCACTATAGGTCTGGGGTCTACCACCACTTTGATACTATGGACAATCCCTCTTATGATGATCCTTACCACATATCCAACATTGCAATGGTTCCCTACCACCACCTCTAGCTTGCCGCTGTCCATGTCCCTTCTCAGCTGTATTGAATCTCTTGTAAGGAACTGCAATATCTTTCTCACTTGTATCTTGAGGTGTTCTTTGATTTGGTGGCCATTTTCCTTTAGCTTTGTCATTTCTCTTCAAGTCATGTTTTAGCTTAACTTTGCGCTTCGACTTCTCATAACAATGTTTCAACTTTTGAATGGACTCCTCCAAGGATCTAGGCTCATCGAACTCAATCCAATCTCTGTATGCAACTGGAAATCCACTAATGAATCTATGAACCTTGGCCTTCGCCTCTCTAAGGTAAGACACATATCTCAACAACTCCAAAAAATCTACTAATATACTCCTCATCTGTCATAGAACCCATCTGCAACTCATAAAACTCCTTACTTCTGTCATCATAATACCTCTTAGACAAGTACTTCTTGAAGAGCCTTTCAAATGCATGCTAAGTCAAATCATCCTAATGTATGTCCTTGCCATTCTTCATGTCTTCCCACCAAATATTTGCTTTACCTTTGAGACTGAAAAGAACTATCCTTGCTTTCATATTTTCTGAGTAATCATGCAATCTAAAGAATTTCCTCATGCCTAGCAACCAAGTCTCCGCATCTTGCGATTTCTTCATCTCTCCATCAAAGGTAGGTGGCTTTGCCTTCTTGAACTCCTCCGACAAGTATCCCCTATCATTCATTTTGTACAGATGACAATGATGATGATAATGATGTCTCTTAGAACAAGAACTAGAGTAATATCTATGTTTGTCACCCCTCCTATCCGGAGTGTCCAACATCCTGCCATCTTTGATAGTGTCAAATCTATCTGACCTATGTCTACTATGAAACCTGCTGCCATATGCCCTGTTGGCCCTTAGTTTTGGTCTATTTTTGCTCAGGGAAACCTACTTAATCCTTATATTTTCCATCCATTTTCCATTACATCCATCTCATTTTGATGTATTTTATGCATATTCAGGTGTTTAATTTTAATTTTTCAATTTCTAGAAGTTTTTATGAAAATTGAGTTTCAAGTGCAATTTTGGACTGAATCAGAAATTCCCGTAATAGCTATGTGGATGACATGTTTGCAGGACACTTGGGCTCGATTTTGATGCATGGATGGACAGCTTGGGAACTAGGACTAAGCTAACACCACTTGGTTCGGCCAGAACAAGCTTTATTAGTCCCGGTCAAGGCTGGTCAAACATGACTAGTCACTAGAAAATCGCTAGGAAATAGGGCAGTTTTGAGATTTTATGGGATTGACCATATTTCTTGGGATGAATTGGATGAGTTCGACTTAGATAGGTGGATATGAGTAGATATGAGTTTTAGAGATAATATAGATCAGTTTGTTTCATTAAACCTCTATTTAAAGCCAAGACTTTGATGGTTTTTGTAATGAATAGAATTTATATGTAACTTTTGTACAATTTGAGTTAGGAGCTAATTTGAAGAACTTGTTTCATTCCAATTTGTTGTTCATGCTTGGTTGATTTACTGAATTTGCTGTAGCTGAGATTTCTTCAAGTGTGTAAGGCAAGGGTGGAGGGCCCCCACTCCAAGCTAAGTACACTTCTTTGTTAGACTAGTTTAATTTTCCATAAGTTGGTTATTTTAGAACTTGTTTATGTGCTTTGCTCCAGATTGGTTTATGGTTGATGTGTGATGATTTATTTTATTGAATCTTAGTTTCTTCACCACTTTAGTAAGATGGAATAACAAAGTGTTCAAGTTGAACACTCCTTCTGTTAAATTGGTAGATTGAAACTAGGTTTTCCTTGATTACATGCAAGCAGTTTTTCTTATGAATTTTCAATCTTCAATTGATAGCATTATGGTGAGTGAATCATGATGGGAAATACCAAAGGTCTCTTAAGTTAAGAGCCTCCCTTCATTGATGATTTGTCCATCTTAAGCTATTGAGAGCTCGTAGTTTCTAATTTCTATTCATCAAGTAATAATTGAGGAA
>APFE031001952.1:184579-208989 GCA_000404065.3 Pinus taeda | reverse complement strand
ACACATCCAATGATACCCACTAGGATATCTTTGCCCAACATTCAGCTTGGAATAAGTGTCCCTCAACCGTGGTCTTATTTTTTCCTTTATTAAATTTTATTACATGAACTTTTCACGAGGGCTGTTACAATTGGTACGGGGAATCACAATTACATACATATAATACTTATAATACATTATCATTTTACCTTTTCATTATCACTTTATGATAAATAAAATTGGATCAAATTTTTACACAATTTATATGGCGAACCAATGATGGTAAACTGGTTATTTGGGACTTTAACATCATATAGTGTGAAGAAGATGGGTTTGAATTGATTAATGTTAAAAATTATGAGGCATAATATTGGTAACTAAGTGGATTGTGAAGGGTATGTGTGGGAATGTTCTTTGGAGTGAAATAAAAGCCATTTTTGAATAATATGTATTGTTAGTTCATTGATAGTTTCAAAATGAACTTACTAGGGGTTGTAACAAGGTTAGAAACCATAAAGAAGTTGAGGTTTTAGTGTAATATTAATTTGAACATTCCCCTTAGAAAATGCATAGAATGGTCCAATCTCTTCTCTCCCATGAAAGATATTGGTTAAGTAATGATTTCATACATGAGATTGTTATGGGCCAAGGGTTCAAGCCATTGACCACTTTGGAGAATTAGAGCACCATAGACAAAAATTAAACAACTTTTCTATTTTTAATTAATAATGTGTTTGCAACAATTAATTGTATGGGATTAAAACTTAGATATAGCAATTGAGCATATGCCGAGTGAATATTCTATAATATTTTGGAAATTGAACAGACATGAAAAAATCCAAACGATCGAGTTTGCTCATGTTAGTTCAATTCCTAGAACATTCTAGAATCTGAATTTAACATAAGGATGGCCTAGTATAGTTATTGCTGGGTTTTTGGCACATGAATGTAGTGAACACACTTTCTTAGAGAAATTTCTACCACCATTTTACGTGCCAACTGATTAATGAAATTTGTATTTTTTTGCAATATTGTATGTGTGTGGGTGGATTAAGTTTGTTTTCACAATTTCATTTTGATTTTGGTACATGAGTGTCATGGATATTTTCTCACATAGATTTCTACTACCACCATTATACAATCTAACTTATTAATGGAATTTTCATTTTAATGAAATGCTATATATGTGCGGGTGTTTTAGCTTTATTTATGTATTCTTATTTCATTACCATGATACACATTGCTTCATTATCCACATTGATTTATGAAAATTAGTGCATGTTCCTTCTATACTTTAGATGAGTGATATTAGAGTCTTCCATTCCCTTGTGTGTGGTTCCTATCAACTCTACATGAGCGGTTTTAGAGTTTTCCTCTCCCTTATTTGTGGCCTTCTCACAAGATCAAGACAAATGGACATGGTTTATAGATGCATGACTTGTTTGACTAAATTCCTCATCAATTTGAGCAACCTCAAAGTGCATATAATAATAATTAAGTACAAATCCCCATCACTTTATTACTCTAGGAAGTCCTTGAGAGGAAACATAAAAGTATGAGAAGACTAGTTATCTTAGATTTTGTAATGATTTTCCACTATGATGAGCCCATCCTCGTCAAACTATCCCTTCATAGGAAAATTCCATTTATATTAGGTAAACTTAAACATCTCGAGTTTGAAGGAAAGATAGACATAAATGCCTTGGATAGTGGCTTCATTAATTAGAAGGGTACTTCTCTTAATAGTTGTTCAGATAAAGAAAATAATCTTTACCATTTTGAAAGTGGTTCCCCATGTCAAGCATTAAGGGACAACCATTTTATATAGGCTTCATTGAAGACAAATAGGATACAATACTACTTGGGGGGTTTATGGATGCTTGTTGGACGAATTAATTGTGTTTAAATTAGGATCAATTAATTACACATACATAAGTTGTCAACCCGGGTAAGTCTTTTATTTCAAGGTTATCATGCAAAGTACATACATGCAACAATGCTAACTAGCATTTTTAATACTAAACTCTCAAAATTAAGTCGTAATTCATTGTTGTTACACTCCAACATCCAACACACTTTGCACACAGTCTTGAAAGGAAAACACTTGTAGAATATAAACACTCTCGCGGAACAAAACCACTCAATAACTCAATCATTTAGGCTGCTGGGAAAAGGAAACAACACTCGTGGAATTCATTCACTCAACATCTCATTCAAGAAAAGAACTCACTCCAACATCACTTCATCAATTTGAGTAATCACATTGTAACAAACACACAACAATGCATCAATTAAAATCTAAAAGTTGTAGCAATAAATTAATGAATAACACACACACACTAACAAGTGGATTGATCCAAGACTTATGCTACTACACGAGTGAAAAAGATTACTATTTTTCAAAGCGACCAAATCAGTGATTGTAATGCCTCAAAGGAAATCCGTGACAATAATCGTAAAATAATCATAAAATAAAATTGAGAGAAAACTAAGCACACTACTACGCTACCTTACTTTCTCAACAATCCTTGCTAAAGAGGAGGGCCCTTCCTCCTTAGCAGGGAGCTGGAAATGCACGACTCACAAGCTAATCAATGAAATAATATAAAGCCACAAATCATGAGAATTTCATTGATATTAACAAAGGATTGCAGATACATAGTTTCTCCAAAAATTACAATAACTTACCCCCCTGCGAGGCATAGGGATTTCATTCTTATAGATTACATAATTTCTATATTTCAATAGTCTCTCGATCCTCATGATAAACAAATCAAGAACCTTACACAACAAATTACAACTTAATTTGTTGTGAATAGACTATTGAAATATGTAACTAGATTCGGTCTTCATAATGACGTATAATTATGAATCATGATTTTATGTACTTAATGAAAGAAAAATAAATTTATTACTGTATGTCTTGAGGCATAGGTTTCATATTCAAGATAATTTATTTTATAGGTCAAGCATCCATTGAGTGCTTCTAGGTTTGTTATAAAGTCATCGAGTCATTGTCATGTATGAATGACCCATTTGGGCATGTTACATATTGCAAAGAAAAATTTGAGTCATAATCAAGTCAAAAGACCCTCCAAGACCTCGTCACGGCATACAGTTCAAGTCGGCCTATACAAGTGCACAAGTCAACCTAAAAGAAGCAATTTGACCCTATAAGAAGCCTATATAAAGAAGACCTCGACCTAATTTTGGAGACACTTCACTCTCACTCACACAAGTTCGATCATAGAGACGAAAATAAGTGCGAAGAAGAGGAGATTGAAGGAAGGAGAAAAAATGGAAGTTTTGGGTTTAGTTTTGCGCTACTTGTCTCCACACGTGCACAAGAATTAGGGCACATTTTGTTGCAGTGAAGACGAGTTGCAAAAGTGAATTTAGGTCGCCAAGAAGAGTTGTTCTAGAAGACGAATTCTCTAGGAGAGTGAATCTATGTAAGTGAAGAAGAGAAGTTGCAGCTTCTAGGCAAAATCGAAGTTGTAGTTGCAGTTTCTGGTTGCAGTCAAAGTTGCAGTTTTTGGGCAAGTCGAAGTTGCAATTTCTGGGCAAGTCAAAGTTTCATTTCTTGGGCAAGTCGAAGTTGCAGATTTTGGACAAGTCAAAGGTGCAGTTGCAGGATAGGTCAAAGTTGCTGGAAAGAGGAGTTACTCAAAGAGGAAGCATTGAATTGGTCTTGTAGGTGTTCGTGGTCAAGGGTCTAGGTCTTGGAATTCGTCAATTAAATATTCTATAAGAAGAAGAATTCTTGTGGGTTTTCCTCTAAGGTTGGAGAGGTTTTGGCCTTGGCTAATCGCCTATATCTTGTGTCATTTGTCTCATTGTTCTTTATGGTTTGGTAGTTGTTTGATGAAGAATAAAACACAATAATAATAAATTACAAGAAGAACTTAATTAAGAAAAAGTAAAAAATCCTCACAAGTAGTTATCATAATAAGGGAAATCATCTAATATCTCTGCCCTAGATTTCTCAACATGGAATGAGAGCTATGTAACAAGTCAAGGAAGGGAAGCTTAATAAAGGACACTCAAGAATCAAAGTTTGAGATAAGTATCAAGGGCATCAAAGCATCAAAAAATTCTCTCACCTCCAAGGCATTTCAAGGACAAGGATCACATCATCATCTTGAAGAAAGTAGAAACTCTAGTTCGATCAAAGGAGCACTCTTAGGATCTGCACTCAATCATCACCTCAAAGGAGACCTCAAAGACCCTATCTCTACTCAAGAAAGGAAGGAATTGGATTTGAAGCATCTTGAAGACTACTCATCCAAGTGTATATAGATCAAAGGCATTGTCATCATCAAAGATATCAAGGCAATATCCCTCTCGTTGAAGCAAATTATTTCATCTCAAAAGAAAATCCTTATCCTTGGAGAAGATCATCCAAGAAGCATCAAGAAATCATAAAGAAGTCATCAATCATCATCAACAAAGGGATCAAGTTGAAGAGTTCATCTTCGCTTGACAAGTAAGTATCTTTATTTCTATAATTAAAGCTAGTAAAATGACTTCATTTTGCAAGGAGAACAACAAGTGGGTTGGGTCATCAAATTTCCTTGCATGGAAAAGGAGGATAGACTTAGTCCTCAAGGAAAATGAATCTATTGATCATGTCAATGGAAATTATCCAAACCATTTGAAGGGAAAGCACTATCTAAATATATGAAAAATGATCTAAGGGCTCAAAGTATTCTTATAGAATCCATCAAGAATTCCCTCATCCCATATGTAGCAGAGTTGGAGACATCAAAAGGGATATATGATAGGCTAGCAAGATTATTCTCTGAAAGCATGAAAGGAAAAGTTATATCACTAAGATCTGAACTATACAATTTGAAAGCGTCAAAGGATGAAGGGAAAGCTACATGTCTTACCAAAGCATCACAAATAAGGAATCAATTTCAAGATCTAGGATAGATGATATCGGATAAAGAAATGATTACCATTGTTCTAAATGCTCTAACTGATTAACATGGAAACCTTGTATCAAAGGCCTATGAAGAGGAAAAAGCTACCCCATCCAATAATTTGTGGTCACTATGCAAGATTGAAGAAAACAAGTTGAAGACAAAAAGTGATACAGGATCAGATGAGTAGAGTCAAACATTTGTTGTCAGGTCGAGATGCAAAGGGATATTTGGCAAGTTTGGTCCTCAGAAAAAGAAGAAGATCAATATGTCATAGATCCAATATTATGGATGTCAAGGATATGGACACTACAATAGAGATTGTCCTAAGCTCAAGAAGGACATCAACAAAACGAAGAAGGGAAGAAGTCCATATCACTGAAGAAGTGGAAGAAGCTGAAAAGAAGAAATTCAAAAAGGAGGAAGTAAAAGATCTTTACTATTATTGAGATAAGTTTTCCTTACCTAGTTCTTCTCAAGTTTATGTTTTATGTTATAAAGTATAATGTTAGAAATCATTAGAAGCATGATAGGATGCATCATGTTAGGAGATGATATCATGGAAGCGTATGATTGAAAGAAAGAGCTCGTGACAACATCATAAAGAAGCATGAAAGATAGTTGAAATAGAAGTCCATGGTTGTCATCTCTAGAAGGATGTAGCTCTTGGTAACCTCATTAGAAGCGTACATAGTACTTATGGGAAAAGAAATTAATCTAACATAGAGCTCATCATACATCATTCAAAAGGAGAATTTATGATGATGATCACGATCCTTCGTTGGAATCTTCATTGGAAGGTTCACCTACTGGAAGAAGCAAGGGTCTCGCTAGGAATTCCAACTTGTATGGGATTCATGGGATGATGGTATAATGTCAAAAGGAGTGAATCAAGTCAAGGGATTTAAGTTCTTTCAATCAAGGAAGCTTCCAAAGATGAACAAAAGAAAAATATGAGGTATGTATGCTTGTACTTGATAAAATAGTGTCATGTCATATGGTTGCAGATATCATGAATAAGTGCTACCTCATCAAAAGAAAGAATCTCCTCCTATGAAAGGATGCATGAAGGCATGGTTCACACACAGACTAGATGAAATAACATAATATGTCCTCATATGAAATATGATTTGGTTGTGTTGGGGCCTCAAAAATCGCTGCGACAACATGGGGGATAACCACCCGGTCCGGACCTTAAGACAACTCTTCCATTTAAAGTGGTGGCTACGATTGGGGATAATGGGACCAGTTTCCCATTGTGGGTTTTAATATGAGAGTGGGTGGTTCATGAGCATTTGAAAATAAAATAATGATAATCTCAATGACCTGTTTTATCATGCAAATCTTCTAACTAACTTATTCTAATATAAACCTAGGTATTTTTGTTTGGTATGCGATCTACATAGATATCTGCTTAACATGTGATAATAAAGATTAATCACGCATAAACAGAGATGATAACATATAAGATAATTTATTTGATTAAATAGTTAGTCAAATAAATTTATAAAATATATTGCATATATTATGAATTATATATATGAAAATTAAAAATTTCAGCTAGGCATCATACAATACTGCAATTAACGCTTAACAGAAAGAATAAATCTCACACACAATTCATGAAAGTAAAGTGTTGTCACTGATTAAAAGAAAACAGAAACAATCATACAAGATAATAGTACCATATATGCGAAGTTCTGCTCATTTAATGAATGACATGGATCAACTCCTTTCTTCAAATCAAATTATCTCCCAAGAACACAATAATGCATCAACAAAGGAAAGTAGTTTGATATCTTAAAGAAATGATCATGTTCCATAATTCCACCAAAGCATTCACAAACTTACAAAAGTGCATTTTTTGCAAATGTTTTGGGAAAAATTATGGACCCTTCTCTAAATGCATGAGAAGGGTATAAATAATATTCTAACTAATATGCAAAAATAGATTATACAAAAATTGAGGATGTTTCAAACAACCTTCCTCCTAACTAGTTAACTAACTCTAAAAATAAATAGTGACCTAAAGAGTAGAACTAAGATGATGAATTGTTGTCTGCGAGCTTGTCCTTCGAATTGCAAATATTGGTCATTGGTTTGAGTTGAGGAGGTGCCCCAAAATGTGCCCTGAGTTGTCCTACTAAAATCGCATCGGTGAGAGGTGGCAACATCCACTAAGTCGAATGAAGTAAACAGTTAAGGGTCATGATCTGGCTATGCAGTTTTATGAGGTATTTCCAATACGACTCCTAGTTTCTCTTGGTCAATTTTGTGATTGCCTCCCTTTGAGTCTTCGCCTTTTCCTGCCAACTTTTATGAAAAGCACCCAAATTGGGCATTTCTTTTAGGATGCCTTCATTTAGTAGGTTAGTGACAAACATAGTGTGGTTAACCACCTTAATTATATTCTTCAATACCCCATATTTCCTTGCCACTGCTAGCTCAACTTGCTTGATTCTTGTGTTCCAATTTGTGAAAAGAATGTCTTTGTGAGTCTCCCGATTTCAGGTAGATTGGCCTTCCTCCCGTCTTATGTTTCCTACCATTCAATGAAATTTGAGATTCTAGTGTTGAGATCGGTAAGCTTGGTTCTCTGATCGATCGCCTTATTTGTTAGCTGATCACTAGTGATTAGATAAGGAGTAATTTGTGACATCTTTTGGCAGAAATTCTCCTGCTGTTTCATTAGGAGGGAATTTAGTTCCAAAGACTCTTTTAGAAACTCCTTAGTAGTGGGAACGTCTTTATATCTTTCCATGGCTTGCTGCAATTCTTGGAGTTGCATGTTTTTAGCCGATATATCAGCTTCATGGCTTATTTTCAGGACCTCCATGCTTTGTTGCAATTGGGTGAGCTGCTCGGCTACTTGCTTGTTCACATTTGTTTTCTCTGTTTCGAGCTACTGCTCGAGCTGTGCAATTCTCTCATCCTTTTCTCTCAACAAAGTAGAGACTTCAGTGGCTTTGTCCATAATGGTCGTTGCATATGCTCTTGTGAACTATGAAAATATAGTCAAGTTCTCAGTTGGGTTGAAAGGAATGTCCTTCCAAACTATGTCCATGGGCTCATTTCTAGGTGGGAGCTCAGGTGTTTCTACCCTTTTCCTTTTTTTCTATCTTCTTACTACTGCCTTGTGGAGCGAGCTGTAGAACAAATCAAGTGGATGGATTTCGGTCGCTTTCAAGACGATCTCCGATGTGGGCAAAGCATGGATAATCTCAGTCTGCTGGTATGTTATTGCTTGCTCATCCATAGGCTTGGACTGCTCATCCATGGGTTTGGGCTGCTTGTCCATAGACTTGGATTCTATATTCTCCTGAATATGTAGAGAAGTTTGACAGTCCATTGCCTCTTG
Organism: Pinus taeda; assembly: GCA_000404065.3. NCBI lineage: Eukaryota > Viridiplantae > Streptophyta > Pinopsida > Pinales > Pinaceae > Pinus > Pinus taeda. Next base: position 200,727 of record APFE031001952.1, on the reverse strand, counting down.
GGTATCTATCATTTTGGGAGTGTCTTGCAGTTTTTGATTAAAATGATCCCACTCCTGCTCCAAACTACTACCTTTGACCTCTAAACTGATTTCTTTAGGTGGGGTGCTCAGAACCTGTTTCTCACCGAACTTCCTGTTGGACTCTTCTGTATTATCTTTCTCTTGGGCCTTCCCCCTATCTGTTGTTTTCTCAGTATTCACCTAAGATGCTGTGCGAGAACTAGGTCCTTCACTATTAATAGTCACACTTGGTGTAGGCTTATCTTCGATCTTTAACAAGTGCAGGGGAATTACTGTGAGGCTTTCACTTCTGAATTCCCGAAATCTTTCAAAATTTTTAGGACTTAGGTTTGCTTTAGCTCATTTGAATGCTTGTTCAAAGGACTTGGCTAACTGTAAAAGGTCTTCAAAATCATTATCCTCATGGTTGTATGGCTTGAGATTTACTACAGTAGTGATGTTATGTGCTACCTTGTCTGGATCAAATTTCCTTTTTGGCAAAGTATGAAGCCTGAGGGCTTCCATGTTTGCTAATTCCTTAATGGCATGATTAAAATTTGCTAAAGCAAAAGAACCGCACTTTACAGGAAAAGAGGGCCATAATAACTTCTTTTTTTCTTTGAGGACTTTAGTTAGGCCTTTTCCTACAGTCTGGTGGGTGATTTCCCTTCCTAACAATTTATCAGAAACATATAAAGGAAGGACATGTGGGTCGGCTATGCTACCAAAAACCCTAATGTAGGTGAACCATTCTTCAATAAAATATTTGCCGACAGCTAGAAGGTCTGTTGCGGATTCTTGGGAAAACCTGGGGGATTTCTTATTGAAAATCATTTGATGCAGGGGAAAAATAATAGAATGACATATCTTATAGAAATGAGGTATATAATGGGATTCCCATATTTGCTTATGACTAAGGTGGACAGGGTAGGGGTCCTATAAGGTCCATTTCCAACCCATGGTCGGAAATGCAGTGCAGAAATAAATGGCATCCATAATGTAGGTAGAAAAATAGAAGGGGGGAAGGTTCTTTGGAGAGGAGGCTCTCTTCTGTCGATCCTTGGTAATGATGGTGGCTAGGTTATTAGATAGGATGGTGGCCCAATTCATGATGTGGGAGTTTTTGTGTGCATTAATCAGAGGAGTCCATTCTATGGAAAACTTAGAATTATTGGTTAGCCCATATAGTCTACATAACATAGCAGTTGCATAGATATAAGGGTTTGCCAAAGAGGCTATAGCATATATACCCGATTTGTCAAATTTGAATTTGTTGTCTAATACTCTCCAGCCCTGAATCAACTTGAAGGGGTCTGGGTTCTTCTTTGAGAAGCTGGCCATGTATGTTTATCATATATATCTTGAGGATTAGGTATATGATACATTTTCTTCACATCCTTTGCTCTGAACGATCCCATGAGTTCGTTTCTTGAATTCCTGAATTGCCTATCTTGAATGGTGAGGCTTTTGACCAGCCACCTGATCATATCCGTGTATGGGAGGATTTTATACCTCGCTCCTATCCTATGTAGGAAAGAACAAGCATCGTCCTTGAATTGAAGCCTCGAAGGTCTAGTTGAGTCAGTTGTTGCTCTTGTAACAGTAATCTTGGGACACTCGTCCTCAAGCCTATTGTAAATGACCTCCCAAGCTGTTGCTCCTCCATTAGAGGTGCATACTATATCAGATAATATGGGAGCCATCTCTATAAACTCAGATTCTGCAATGCTTTGCTTCTTCTGTTTCTGCATCATCTTCCTCAATGACATGTCTTTTGTAGCTTGCCTGAAATGGATAAGATATATCAGCGCAGACAATATCGGGCAATTAAGATTGAAAGAATTTTTGAAATGACCTTGGATCGTGAGAAAGGTTTAACGAGATACTCAATGTTAACTACCCATAACTTGGAAAATGATTAGCTCTCCTCGGACCGCTAAATATTTATTATCCTGTCAATTAGTTTGTTTTTTATATTTAAAATACAATTATTTCACACGATTACCACTCTTATTCGCATATCACAATCTTAAAATGGATACAATATAACGTTGTGCTTACTATAAGGCAAAATGTGATTGCAATTGTCATAATATCACATTCCGCAAATCGTTAATGGGCGTTGTAATGGCATAAGTTAATTACTTGTGAAGTTTGCGAAGTATGATTTGTGAAATGAAAAGGTGCTTATAATCAGGATATCGCAATGGGAGATTTGATCACGCATCGTAGATTTTTTGGCGATGTTTTATGATAGTCACATTGAAAAGTGTGATTTGCGATTTGCGATAAGGATCTCATCCTTGGGTTGTTTTGCAAGATTTTTCAAGGCTATTTCTTAGAGTTAGGTTTTATTATCCTAAGACTAAAATTAAAAAAAAAAAAAGGTCCCCATTTATATCTCTAACCTAGCTATTGTTATCCATAAAGGAACTATGATTGATAGTTCTTGGGAGTAAATGTGTGAATAAAAAAGGAAGAGATCATGAAAAATGCAACTACGGAGAAGGAAATAAACATGTAAGGACTAGAATATTTGAATATGATATCTCCATGGGAAAGATATGAAGATCATGATAAAATATGAAAAAGAAAGAGACCCTTGACATTGTATATCTTTTTGGAGATGTGTCAATATATATGCATGATGCTGATGCAATAAAGCATATGTCATGATGAAAGGCCATCATAAAAGGTAACTGTGATTTGATGTTCATTTTGATTTTTTGAATAACATCTGGTTGGGTTGATATAGGGATACTGAAAGAGAGTTATATATTTCACCTACAAATAAGCACTCATGTGGTTGGATGAAAGATCCTAGAGGAAACATGACATGGAAGAGGTAGTTGTATAAAGAAAAAGACAGATGGGGACTAGAAGATCACTTTCTGATAGAAAGAGGGATTCCATGACCAATATGACTTGTGAAGGAAAGTAATGGATGGATGATTCACTGCAAAGATGAAGGCTCCGTAATATTGACGATGAAATTCATGACATCAAATGGAGGAGAGCTACAAGCAGTTGAAGGTCCCATGATCTCCACCAATGAATAAAGAGCTACTACTGGAAACATGTCCCTAGTTAAGAGGGAGAGTGGAAGAAATTTTCTAACTTGGTATAAACTTGGAATACAATTCTTGAGACAAGAGGGAGCTTAGGTACATTCCTTCCATAGGAATGAGTACATTCCTTCATTTTGAATAGGTATATCCTCCCTAATTAAGAGGGAGATATAGACACATCATTCTTGTCTTCACTTGGGAAGATATAATGGAGAATTGGGTAAGCATCTGACATCTGATACTCTTTGAGGATGTGGTAGGGTATCCCAGATAAGAGTAGTCATAGAGGACCGATATTATTTGAGGACTGGGAATCCAAGATATGAATAGTCATGATGGAACATACTCTGAGAGAACCCGGGTGGGATATGTTCTGAGAGAGACAATGATGACGGTGTCTATAAATCATTGGTCTCACCAAAATTGTGCTCTGATCTTGTGGAGATAGAGATGTTAGTCAAGGCCTTGCTATATGAAAATTTTGGTTGATATGATGCTAAATAGATGGGTTACCAATCTGAATCTTCTTATGAGAATTCTTTAGATTGAGAATGTCCAAGTACATTGTATGGATTATGAATACCTCCCTAGTTAAGAGGGAGTGTTGAAATATGTAACTAGGTTCAATCTTCATAATGACAGGTGTAATTATGATTTTATGTATTTAATGAAAGAAAAATAAATTTTATATTGTAAGTCTTGAGGAATGGGTTTCATACTCAAGAGAATTTATTTTATAGGTCAAGTACTCATTGAGTGCTTCTAGGTTTGTTATAAAGTCATTGAGTGATTGTCATATACAAATGACCCATTTGGGCATGTTATATATTGTACATAAAAAAAATATTGAGTCATAATAAAGTCAAAAGACCCTCCAAGACCTCAGCATGGCAAAAAGTTCAAGTTGGCCTACACAAGTGGATAAGTTGGACTAAAAGAAGCAATTCGACCCCGATAAACCTATATAAAGAAGACATCGACCTCATTTTGGAGACACTTCACTCTCACTCACACAAGTTCAATCATAGAGATGAAAAGAAGTGCAAATAAGAGGACGTCGAAGGAAGGAGAAGAAGTCAAAGTTTTGGGTTTTGTTTTGGGCTACTTCTCTTCACACGTGTGAAGGAATTAGGGCACATTTTGTTGCAGAGAAGTCGAGTTGTAGAAGTGAATTTAGGTCACCAAGAAGAGTTGTTCTGGAAGCCGAATTATCTAGGAGAGATAATCAAGCTAAGTGAACAAGATAAGTTTCATTTTCTAGGCAAAATCGAAGTTGCAGTTTCTGGGAAAGTTGAAGTTGCAGTTTCTGGGCAAGTTGAAGTTGCAGTTCTTGGGCAATTCAAAGTTGCATATTCTAGACAAGTCAAAGGTGAAGTTGCATGATAGGTCGAATTTGTTGGAAAGAGGAGATGCTCAAAGAGGAAGCATTGACTTGGTCTTGGAGGGGTTCTTGGTCAAGGGTCTAGGTCTTGGAATTTGTCAATTAAAGATTCTATAAGAAGAAGAATTCTTGTGGGTTTTCTTCATACCTTGTGTCCTTTGCGTAATTGTTATTTATGGTTTGGTAGTTATTTTATGAAGAAGAAAACACAATAATAATCAAGCACAAAAAGAACCTAATTAATAAAAAGTAAAAATTCCGCACAAGCAGTTACCATAATAAGAGAAATAATCTAATATCTCTGCCTTAGATTTCTCAACATAAACAACATTGTAACAATATATATGAATAACAAGAGATCAACAACTAAAGATCCATACCTGTCCCAACCAAGTTGGTTGCATTATCAAAAGGTATTTTCCTTTTCTAACACAATGGTTTAGGTTAACCATGACCGAATGAGAACCTATGTTGTTGACCCTAACTGCTATTGTTGAAGAAATAAAATATTCCAAAGACAAAGTATAAACATTATAATAAAATTATCGGTATGATCTTTTTCTGGGATATTGGTAGCACAAAACTTGAAGAAACAACATATCATACCAACAACAAAATTCCAATGAACCAAACTACCTTAGAAAATCCCCTTGTCAATCTTGTTAATAAAATCACCCAAAACAATCAAACTTCTTATCAAAATGTAAGCAAAGTTGAGTAAATTAAGGTGACATAAAAGAGGCATACATTGGTCAAAAGGTGATTAATAGAGTACCAAGATGTGACTATCAAGGTAAGAATGGAGAGAAAGATGGACAAAGTGGATGCAACAAGATTTCCAATTCCATGTTCCAACATCTCCCCTTGTTGAAAAATTAGTTTGATTGTAAATTAATGTAGATTTCTCTTCTTTGATAATTGCATGTGAATGTTGTTGGATTATTATTAATGTTTATTATGTATTGTTCATCAAACAATTACCAAATGTACTAAACATGAAGATAACAAGAATACAAAGAACAAAAGATATAGGCTCCAAGCCAAGGCAAAACCCCTCCAAGGGGAAAACCCAAAAAAAGTTCTCTTCTTATAGAATCAAATCAAAGTGAGATATCCGAGACCCATGACCTCAAGGTACCAAGCCAAGTCCTCCTTGAATATAGAAAATATATCAACAACAAGAGACCAGTAACATGCACGTCATCAGAAATAGATCTTCAATAAGAGAAACGTTAGAAAAAACTTCCACAAACCAGAGCTTAAGATAAACCCTTCTTCACTTGTCAAATTTAGACTTCGACCTTCCTTCCTTTTTGCAATATTTTAAAACCAATCATGTGAATTGTGTGTGTACAAATGAGCTCAATTCTCCCTCTATTTATACTTTATATAGGGGTTCAATTAGACATGTCTTATGGCGCAGGGCCGATTTGACAGGCAGGGCTGACTTGGAATCTAGAGACATTTTTGAACCAAATTACATATTTGAAAATTATTTTTCTAGGCTATAAATACACCTTTGACTTTGATCAATACAAACAATAATGAGCACGAAGAACATGCTTCAATAAGATAATATTTTGACGTGAGCATGAAACCCATGCTTGAAAAATAAAATTTATTTTTCTTCTTTTTTATTTTTACATAAAATATTCAATGACATAAATATGATAATAATTATGAAGACCAAACCTAGTTACATTTTCCAACACTCCCTCTTAACTAGGGAGGTATTCATAATTGCACAAACGGTATAAGGATACTCTCAAATTGAAATATTATCATAAGAAGAGTCAAATTAATAAGCCATCTTCAAGCATCAACATCATAAACAACGATGTCAAATTGAAATATAGTGAGGCCTTACCTAACAAGCACTAACTCTACATAAGATTAGAGCACAATGCTGGGAGGCATACAAATGGACACCAACACCACAACCTCTCAAGCCACATAGCCTATCCAGATGTTCACTAGGTATGTCTTTACAATACTATTCTTATCTTGGATTCCCAATCCTCAAAGAATATCAATCCTGTTTGACCACTCTTATCTTGGATACTTTGTCAAATCCTCAAAGAGTGTCGGTCCACATGACTACTTCTATATTGGATTCTTAATCCTTAAGAAGTATCGGTCCCAAATTATTATCCAATCCTCCATTCTCTTGCCTAGTGACTTCAATAGATGTACAACTATTAGTCCTAGATAAGTTCATGAAACATGGAAAATATAGTGTCCATCATCACACCCTATAAACTAGGGAGGATATTCTACTCTTTCTCAAACATGGAGGATATTTCTTACTCCCTCTTAATCAGGGAGGCATCATCAAAATCCTTAGTTGGTCTTATACATCATCAATACATCATCTACTTGTTCTTCCATGGAGATACAGTTGTAGGTGTGCGAATCCTTTCTCACATTATATAATACCTAGACTTCAAAATTTCTGGATGCCAAGAATTTTATGAAGCTAAATTCTTTCACGTTCTATCTTCATGACAGGGATTTTTAGCTCTTCATAGCACCATTACATATTAAACTTCGATATTTCTAGATCTTGTCAATGATCAAAGAACTTTAGCATCAATTGGTTCATTTGTCTTTTTCAAGGAGCCAAACTTCCTCATAGCTGCTAGCACATGCATTCTATTCGTCATAACAAAGTTCTGCCTCATATTCTTCAAAAAGTCATATCAATTCTTCCCTCATTCTTATCCATTCTATCAATAGTGCTATCCACACAATCCATGTGTTTCATGATTAAACCAAGAAGCTTTCGGTCCAAAAAATGATCTCAACCACTATATTTCTATCCTTTGCATATACTTCTACAATATGTCTTTTTAGGGAGCCAAATCATATCTCAAGCATATCAATAATATTGGAGTTAGCAAATCACAATAGCCTGAAGTCCAGGAATTCTTTATGTCGTTTTTTTTTGTTTTTCTCCCTCTTAGGTCAAGATACCTTTGCATGGTCTATCTCATATTGCAACAAAGTTCCACTTCATGCTCTCCAGATTTCAATCATAAATCAAGAATGAACCAATCAGAAAGCTGTAATATCAGGGTCTTTAGAGCTCCCTCTTTCCATATGAGGTTAGTGAATTTTTTTGCCATCTAAAAGTTATTGATGCATAAATCAAACTTCTCCTTTATTCACAATATTAATGCTATTCCACGCTCCTTAAAGTATTTCATCTTCTTAGTCAATATTTAGATATAACTTGCCTTGACCTGTAACCTTGGTTAGAAGAATTATGAAAGAACAAGGAGACAAAATATAAAGACAATGGCATTAGTAATAATCAAGAAAATGTTAAATACTTATCTTAGGATAAAGGTTGAATCCCTCTTAATCTTGGACCCTTTCTCATCAAACCTTGTCTTCACCATCATGATATAATACTTGCCATTCTTAAGGACTAGGTTCCTTTTCCTTTCACAATGAAAACAATTGGTTAGGGTTTCTCCTTTTACTCCATACTTTGCTAGGGTTTACAAACCCTAGATTCCGAGATCTGTCACTTACAAACTATAAAGTTCTACAACCACACACAAGAGAGTTAGTTGAAAAACCATAGATTATTCATAGTCATCAAGATTTGTGATCGAAGCATTGGAAAATGTTGTAAAACCCTAATGATACTATTTTTCATGCCTTTTATCCATTACAAGACCTAGTCTTCATATTCATCATATCATCAAACACTTTCATGTCACTGTCTCTAATATTTATGCAGACCCTTTTCATGATCATCACCACGACCTAGTAAATGAAATCTACACAAAAATAGTACATACATCTTCAACCTTATCTTGTTTCTTCAAAGGTATGATCCTTTCACAACTGAGATTGTCATCTTCTTTCAACAGATGTGCTTCAAATCTTTGGTCATCCATTTATTTTCAAATAGTTGATAAATTATCCATCTCTATCATATATTTTTCTGCTTTTCTGAGATCATTGTTATGTCTTCTACTTCGATGTTATGTAACAAGTGTTATTGTCATTGTCTTCAAGTCATTTTCATGTAGGCTATATTCATTATGTTACATGAATAATAGTCTCATAGTCATTATGGATCATGGTTTTACTTTCAAACAAGGTTACTGGTATGTCTTATAAGATCACTTGTGTAACTATCATAGGACATGATTATCATAATTCTTCATAGTCGTATAAACCAAGGTCACTGCTCATGCAAATTATAGTCATCCCTCATTGTTGTATATACCAATGTCAAGTTTCCAGGTCAATCAAGTTACTATCACATGCCTCTAAGTCGTTGTCATATAAATAATCGTTCATAATTCAAGATTGCAAGCCACAAAGTCATAGAGACAATGCGAACCTCAAGACTTATGAACTAAAGCCACAAGAATATGTATGTGATCTACATGTAATTCCTATTGCATTGACGAGCTTCAAAGATAGGTCAACTTTTACACAGTTACTATATATATGAATATCACTACCAAGTCATCACTGTCATCAAATTCATTTTCATTGTTGTTATTTAAGCTCAATGTAATTTCAAGGTTACTACCATATCAAAGATTACTGTCTTGACTCCAAGTTTCTATTATATAGATCAATATTACTATCACAATATTTGGGTCTCACTAGTTATATAAATCTTTGGTTCATGTTAAGGTGATTGTCCAACACAATGCGAGTCACATGAAGTGAGCCATAGATATCAAAGATACATAGAGGTAAGAATATGAATTTCAGTGATACAATTGATGACATAGAGTTGTTGTGATGTAATGTCATAGAGATAAACAAGCAAGTGAAATGCGATACCCTAGAACCAATGTAATGTGATTTCATAGTAATGTAATGTCACTTTTGACATTTATGAACAATACCATATATATATATATATAGAAGTCACTGTTGACCAGTGTGAGCTTAGATATGTGGGCCACTGTAAATCGATCACAAGAATGAGTAACAGTGAGTGCAAGTCACTGTATTGTGGATCTTAGAAATGTAAGAAACTATAAAATAAATGTGAGTCATTTTAATGCATACTTCTAAAATGTGAGCATATGGAAAACATGCGAGCCATTGTACAATGTGTACCATAGGAAATATGGGCTTCTAGAAAACATGCAAGCCATTGTAGGATGTGTACCATAGAAATGTTAGACTAAGCCATGAAGAATTGCAACGAGCCCAAGAAGCCATGAAATCCATAGAATGATTCGAGCATAAACCAAAACAAGCCAAAATGATCCAAGCCATGAAGAGAACGCGTCACTATATAGTGCGATCACTATAGATGCGATGTCACTCAAAGTTACCACAAATTATGAGATATGAACCTCAGAACAAATCCATTGTGATGTGAAATCCACAGAGTATATGCATATATGGGAAAGCCACAAAGTATATGAGCGATGCCATTAAGAACAAATTCACTAGGAATGAAGTGTTGCTGGCCACAAAACATATATTCAAGCTGTTGAAGAATGTAACTAGGTTCGGTCTTCATAATTGTACTTGAGTCAAAATGAAATGTATTTATCAAAAGAAAAGAAAAAATAATTTTTGTTATAATTGAATTGACTTTTTAAAACATGGGTTTCATGCTTGGGTCAATTTTCATAGGTCAAGCCTCTATTGAAGGCTTTAGGATTGTTATTTTGAATCAAAGTCTATATTTTCATGTTAAAAATACTCTTGCATCAAAGTATCTATTGAAACATAATCATGGAGATTGGGTGAACACTTGTAAATAATGCAAATAATAAATAATGGAAAAGGAAGAGTCATCGGGAGGTGAAACCCAAGATTCACTCCCTCATGTATATAACCATGAACAATCTTAATGAATAAACACAGTTCGTTTGAGGAGTTACCTCCTGTCCTGACATGGCATCAGAACCAATGCCATTTTTGGCTTCCCTCTCTACCCTTGTAACTCCCTTCTGCCATTTCTGCAGTCTGCCATATTCAGCCTTGAATTACAAAATGATGACCCTCTAGCTCTAGAATCAGAAGTAAAATCTATTATGCATGATATCAATGTCACTAAGGTTGAACTATACATTCCTCTAATAGCTTTTGTCAAGGCACTTTATCCCACTTATTCAAATTATCTTGAGTCATTCCAAGAAAATGGAAACCTCGCAGTAATTATCTTTGACTCCCTTGTGAATAAATTTGCTTAGAGAGAGAAAGATTTTGGGAAGAAGACAACTCCTCAATCTTCTGAATAAGCTGTGTGTCTTGCACATAGAGAGAATAATCTTGCTCAATATTCTTCCAGAGGAAGAGGTGGTCGAAAAGGAAGAGGAAGAAGAAATTTCAGAGGTAGGGGGGACAAACAATCTCAAGAAGAAAAGTCTGATTTGCATTGCATACGTTGCAATAGAAATGGATCACATGATGCATCCACATGCAAGTTACCTTGGGACAAAATTGAGCAAGAAATAAATCACCCCAAAGGTAAAACTAGTGATAAAGAGAAAGTTAAAGCACATGAATCCGCTCACTATGTTCTGGCACATTTTAATATTGGAGTAAATGAAGACTTGTTTAATGCTTTACTTGCTTCTTGGAAAAATTATTGGTTGCTGATTCAGGAGAAAATTGCCACATGACTTTTAGAAGATATTTTTTTGAAGAATTTACTGACAGTGTTGATGGAGTAGTATACTTCGTAGACAAATCAAAACTAAAGCCATCAGGGCTTGGCACAATCAGGCTCAAATTGCCTGGTCTTCCTGACTTTCTTCTGCATGATGTTTTATATCTCCCACAATTGAGGAGAAACTTGTTGTCCTTGGTCCACATCTGCAAGCAAGGAAACTCCATTCATATGTTTGATGGCAAGGTTGAGGTGATAAAAGCATCAGATCACTCACTTGTCATGCCGGGGATAGAAGAAGAAAGGATTCTCAAGCTGCAAGGTACCTCTGCTCGTGCACAAAATTTCTCATACAATTCTCATTATGATGAAGGTACATTTCCATCAAGTCTATTATGGCATGCTATATTTTGACACTTGAATTATGAAAGTCTTCACTTGTTGAAGAAAAATGGTGTTACTGGTTTGCCTACGATTCCTAGGAAACATAAGCAATGTGATGCTTGCATTCTAGGAAAGCATAGCAAACAATATTTACATGGTTCACATTCCAGAGCACATAGAAAACTTGAAATCATTCATTTAGATTTATGCGATCCCATGCCTGTTCCTTATCCAAATGGAAATAAATATATGATGAAATTTATTGATGACTACACCAGAATGTGTTGGGTTTATTTATTGAAGAACAAATCTAATGCTTTTCAAACATTCAAGAACTTTCATACATGGATTGAAAATGACATAAAATCTCATATTGGCTCTATTCACACTAATAATGGAAAAGAATACAATTCAAATGAATTTGAAAACTATCTTCGCCGGCATGATCAAGCATCAAACAATTGTGCCTTGTAATCCCCAACAGAATGGAGTAACTGAAAGAATGAATAGGACAATCTTAAATATGGTACGTTCCATGATGTTTTTCAAGAATGTAAAATTGATATTTTGGGTTAATGCAGTTCTATGTGTTTTATATGTAAAGAATATATGTCCATCTAATGGTATTAGAAACAAGACTCCTTATGAAATGTGGTATGGCCACATTTCTTCGGTAATGCATCCCAAGGTCTTTGGTTCCACTCGCTATGCCTTGATAGCAAAAGTACATAGAAACAAACTTGGTGCAAGGAGTCATAAGTGTATCTTCTTGGGGTATTCAAACACCTCCAAAGCATACTATCTATATGATGAAGTTAATAAAATGTTTGTTGTATGTAGAGATGTAATATTTATTGAATCTTCCAAAGATGACAATGTTGTTGAGCAACAACTTGATCGCTTGGATAGATTCAGAAATGCAAAATCATTTCAAGAATTTGATAATCAGATTCCACATATTGAAGGGGGGATTCCTATACTGGATCAATCTATGGAACCTTCTTTTGAAGCACTCTCTCCCCCACATGAAACTGCAACCACTGATGATACTTTGAGTGTTGTGATTGACAAAAGTGGGAGACTCAATCTTGATTCAGTGCCAACTCAATCAACTGAGCAGCCTAGACCATCTCAGAAAGGTCCCCCAAAGTGGCTAACAGAGACACTTGAAAGTGTTCATCCTGATGAGGTTGGAAAGACAGGAACAAGAAATTCAATTAGGAAAAATGGAGGTGATGTAGATGATTCTGATTCACTTGTTGATATGGATGTTTCTTATGATTGTGAACTGAATTTGTCGACAGATTTCAAACCAACTTCCTTCAAAGAATCCACTTCTCATGATGAATGGAAAGAAGCGATGCAAAAGGAGTATGATTCCTTGGTAAAGAATGGCACTTGGAAGCTGGTTGATACTCCATTGGGAACTAAACCAATTAGCTGCAAGTGGGTCTACAAGAACAAGTATAAAGTTGATGGTTCACTTGACAAGCACAAAGTCAGGCTTGTGGCAAAAGGTTTTGCATAGAAGGAAGGGGTCAATTATGAGGAGACTTTTTCCCCCACAACAAAATGGGCTACCATATAGACACTCTTTGCCTTAGCAGCTTAGAACGGTTGGAAATTCCATCAAATGGATGTAAAATCTACTTTATTGAATGGATATCTAAAAGAGAATGTTTTTATGTCCCAACCTGAAGGATTTGTTGTGAAAGGACATGAACATAAAGTATGAAAACTTGTGAAATCCTTGTATGGTCCCAAGCAAGCACCGCAAGCCTAGTATGAAAAGTTAACTGAGCATCTTCTGAGACTCAACTTCAAACATTATGATCTTGATGATGCAACTTTATTTGTCAAGAAAGTTGGGAAAACAATTGTATATCTTGTGGTATATGTAGATGATATTTTGATGAGAGGGAACAATGAGAGATACATTGCATCCATAAAGAGGGAATTGAGGAAAGGTTTTGAAATGACTGATTTGGGCTATGTTCATTACTATCTTGGTATTGAAGTAACTTAAAATCCAAAGTCTATATTCCTTTCTCAAAAGAAGTACATTGGAGATCCATTGAATAGGTTTGGCATGGCTGAGTGAAATCCTCTAACTACTCCAATGGAACAAAACTTAAAGCTCACATCCATTGAAAGAAAATAATTTGAGGATGCAACAAAGTATAGACAACTTGTAGCAAGTCTCAACTACCTGACTACTACCATACCATACATTTCATTTTTTGTTGGAATCCTCTCTAGGTTTATGCAAAAGCCTTTTGATGGACATTAGTCTGTTGCAAAAAGAGTACTAAAGTACTTGAAGGGAACTCAAGATGCTGGACTCAAGCACTCACAGGTGGGTGACTTCAGCTTGATTGGATACTCTAATTCAGATTTTGATGGAGACAAAGAACTAGGTATCTACTTCTGGTTATGCTATGAATCTTGGATCAGGAACTGTTTCTTGGAGATCACATAAACAATCAGTTCCAATAGATTCTACAACAGAGGAAGAATATGTGGCAGCGAATGAGGTAACAAAAGAAATTGTGTGGCTCAGGAAAATTATGGAAGACTTGCAGGTAAAACAAGTACATTCAACTCCACTCATGATTGACAACACCTCTGCAATAAAGTTGGCCAAGAACCCAAAGTTCCATGATCAAACAAAGCACATCAATACAAAATACCATCTGATTCGACATCATGTTGAGGCCAATACAATCCATCTATGCAATTGTTCCACTAATGAGAATATTGTTGACATCTTCACCAAAGCACTTGGAAGAGAAAATCTTGAAAGATTCAAAATGATGTTTGGACTCACCAACATCCATTCAGATTAAGGGGTAGAATGTTGACACCTAATCATGGGGTTTGGGTGAACACTTGTAAATAATGTAAATAATAAATAATGGAAAAGGAAGAGTCGTCGGGAGGTGAAAACCAAGAGTCACTCCCTCATGCATATAACCATTAACGATCTTAATGAATAAACACAATTCATTTGAGGAGTTACCTCCTAGCCTGACAGTCTCCTTGATGTCGGCCTCAAAGAGAATCCTCATCAAGTTGGCTTCCTCAAAATGATCCAGGATATTTTTTCTTATAGATGTACGAAAATAATCACATGAAAAATTGCAGCTTAACACAAAAACTCAATGTACACTCAAGAAAAGAAGAGGAAAGCACACAAAGGCATAAAAAGAAGACACCAAGGCTTGATAATGGAGTTCGTCCAATTCGGACTACGTCTTTGGGCCCAGCTCAAACAATAGGGAGGCCTTTATATTAAATGGCATGAAAAGAAGAGAATTACAATCATCAACTGCATACAAGAGCATTATACCTCCATTCTGAAAGATGGCTATGAAATGGAGACCTCAGATGGAGAAGTGGGAAGCATCAAAGTGTCTGTGGCGCTAAAAGGGGCTAAAAACATCTACAACTTGTCCAAAATAGACGAAGTGCACTATCGGCCTCCTGCCAAACGAAACAGCGTGCTGCAAATTCCTCTCCCCATGCTTTTCCAACCACTGGGCTTTTAATAATGGGTATTTTTGACAAAATACCATTTAAATTGGGGCTTTCTTGATTCAAAATAGAGGCAGGTGAAGTAGAAGGATTGGCGACACAACTGTCCCTTAAAATGGCCTCTTTATCGTTGAGGAGATAGATACTGTTAGGCCCTTATACTACTAGTGTAACCCCTTATTGTTATTAGTAAAACCCCCTTATTATATTTATGTACCCATGTAGTGCCCATATTGTTACTATTGTGCCCCATAAAAGCCCACTATTGTTATTATTGTGCCGTTACATTATTATTGTTATGTCGGCTCTGATTATATTATGACCCCTTAGACTCCTATATATAGAAAGGAGGCATTTTCATTTGTATCATCTAATAATTGTTCATTTGTGTAATGTAAAGGAGGTTGACGCCTCGAAGAGGCTTATTTCTAAGGCGTTGATCTATCTTTTCTATCTTTTTGTGAGCTGGTTTCATAACATTTGGTATCAGAGCTTTGGATTCTAGGGTTTCACTGCTCCAAACAAGTCATCGTGGAATTTACGCTATAATTTTTTTTCTATGATTTTTCAGACACTACAAAAAAACCCATTTGGGATAAAACTGTTTTGAAGCTCCGGTCCAAATTTTAGAGCTTTTTACGCTATGTTTGCGGAGATATGATATGAGGAATTTCGCCTTTTTGCAGACTCCAGAATTACATTCCAAACAGGTGACCTGGGGAAAATAGTCATAACTTTTGTTTTGAGCATCAGATTGAAATTTTGTAAGAAGTTACAGAAAGAGGACGGACTTTAGTTTCTTGTGTATATTTTTCAGATCCTAAGGTCAAAATAGTGACACGTGGCACTTCCTACAAGTTCAATCTTCTGAAAAGGTATGTAATCAGGTCATCTTGGGATATTGTGCATAACTCTTTCTTGGAGAATCCAAATTCGATCAAACTAGTGACATTGGAAAGAGGACACAGAGGGCGACTAGAGATCACAATTTTAGAACTGGAAGAACTGAAATTAAAAAGTTATAGTCATTTCAATATCGAGCTCCTAAAATCAAGAAAAGGCAATATGAGGAATTTTGATGGCAAGGATCCGGTAAATTGGATACTTCAGATGGAGCAATATTTTGATCTACATGGTGTACCACTGTTACAAAAGGTATGTATTGCATCTTCAT